>RJWM01018761.1:0-40647 GCA_004363535.1 Dasyprocta punctata
TGGGCAAGGAAGTCACTAGTGATAAAACCTGGTCCCCACGGGTCGGCCTATTCAAAGCCAAGTTAAAGGGACCAGAGTGGGAAGCGGGGGTATGCGGGGAGGACTGGCCCACTTCCTGTGCTTTTCCTGGGCCCCAGGCTATGGCTACAGCCTTTCCTAACACCTTTGTGGCCTTCCCACACCTTCCTCCAGCTCGGGGCCAGGGGAGATAAGGAGTCGTCATGGAAGCAGCAGAAAAAGCAGAAAACAGAACCATGTCCAGAAATACCATGGTTCCGGAAGAGCTGGAGAACAACACATGGAAACGGGACTCTGGGCTAAGAGGGAGGGGCTGAGTTTGTTGGCAGAAGGTCTGGCCGTGAGTCTTGAGCACAGGACTTGCTGATGCCGTGTGTGGCCTTGGGCAGATCTCCGTCTCTCTGTGTTCCTCTGTTTCTCTCTTGGCTCTGTTTCTCTTTCTGCCTGCAATTTTTAAAATTCCTCACTCTGAAGTTTTTGCAAGAGGCTGGCAGGGCATCCTGTACCGTGCCCACTGCTCCCAGCTGTCTCTCCCTTGCATCTTCTGATCCTCCAGCTGCAAGGAACTTAAGTTTCTCCAAATCTTGGTCCTGCGCCCACCACTCCCTCTGCTGTGGGATACCATGCTCCCCGCTCCGCCCCTGGTATAAAAACTCACCTGCATCGTCACCTCTTTGCCATCCCCAGCCTGGGGTTGGCCCTCTGGCCACATGCTGGGCATGCAGTGTTGCAAAGCCAAGCTGCACTCCTGGAACAAAGGTGGTCTCTTTCTCCGCCAGCCCACCCTCCTAGCCTTGAGGTCCGCGTCACCAGGACTCAGCCCCATGTGTGGCACAAGGCAGCTACTCAGTAAATGTTTGCTGAATGAATCATGCTGTTTATGCAGTCTTCACGGAGCTGGCCCACCTCACTGAGTGGTAATGGCAAGATCAGGCGTTCCCGCGAGTTAGAGACAGTTCGATGAACTTCATGGTTCACTGCACGGATGTGTCCCAGGCTACCGAAGTGGATCATGAAGCACAGGCTGGCAGAGACATCATCCTCCGATAGAGCAAATCTGGGCTGGGAAGAGAGCTGGAGATCATGGCTCATCCCTCGTTTTTACAGATGTGTGCACTACGGAGTTTAAGTACCTCGATGCAGGTCACGCAGAGTCCACTGTGAGTTTTTGGCTCAGAACTCAGTGCTCTTTCTGCTGCGCTGCTCCCAGGAACAGGGACAGAGACAAGCACTTGCTGGCCATGAGGACGGCAGGGTGCGGCTTCTCTGGCTCCACGGCGCAGGGCTTGCTTTCTGCTCTCTGTCTTGGTGGAACTTCCTGGATGGAAGCGATGCAGTCACTGGAGGAGGCTCGAGGGAGTCGGAGGCTGGAGTGGTCCAGGAGGAGTCGGTGAGGAGGAGCAGAGAGCGGAGGATGGAGGATCAGGAAGAGCGTGACTACAACCTCCAGGGAGACAGTGTTGGGTGTGCAGCTTGGGCGAGAAGAGAAGGCTTAGCGGGCAGAACGGGAACAGGGCAGGAGGCAGGAGGAGTTGGCGCAGTGTGCGGGGCCACCCTCTGCTTTTACTGCAGAGCACTTCCCGGTGTTCTCTAGAATAGTGGAGTTGCTAGATACAGCGAGAGAGTTAGAGACAGCAGTGGAGGAGGGGATGGAGGAGGGATGAGGATAGCAATGGACAGTGCCGTGGAGAGGACAGAGGGAGCAGATGGAGATAGAGACCATCCTCCAGTCCCGCCCCCAGAAAGGATTTCCTGGACGCCCAATGACGAGACGCTTGAGAAGTCTTTCTCCATGGATACCACACTTGCACGGACCGGAAGTCAGCCCATGACGGATACACCTCACGCAGACAGTGCCCATGCGTAGGTCCATTGTCTGCAACTGTGGCCACTGCTTCTCCTGATGGAGAACATACTTTGAACTAATTACGGGTTCGCTTTCCTGTTGCATAAGTGTCCAGGGCCTGCATTTCCACTGCCCTGGAAGAGCTGCCAGATAAAGGAAAATGTGTTTTGCTGCACTGTGTGGGCTCTCAGCGCCTCCAACAAGCAGGTTTGAAGGAGGAAGGGTCAGGCTGACCATAAGCTTCAATCCACAGCCCGGCTGTGGTGGGCGACAGGACAGAGCCGACCTTCTGAAACACTGATGTACTTGATAATCACCCAGAATCTTATTAAAATGTAGGTTCCGATTGTGTAGGTCTAGCACAGGGCTGGAGGTTCTGTGCTCGTAGCTCACTCCCAAGAATTGTTAACACGGGTCATAAGAAAGATCGTAAAGTGGGTCTTTAAGAATAAGTCAATGAATCCCCGTCGTCTAGATCAGTGATCCTGGGAACCCCCAGGGAGATTTTAAAAATATCTCTGCCAGGTCTTACCCCACTGTTTCTGTTTTCTGTACCAGGAAGTCATAAAACAACAGCAAACTCAAAGAGCAAAATGTTCGCACTACACTCTAGTCTCCTACTTAATATTTGCTCCTTCAAATATCATGTACCTTTAAAAAAAACTCCATTAGTTCCGGGCATCTGACGGGCCTGAAATGTATGGTTGATAAATGAATGAAAATGATCTGCAGGTGCCAGGCGCAGCTCTAATCATGCTTGCACCATTCAAGGTCACAGCATCTCAGATTGTGCCACATGCATTTAAGTAGAACTGCGTAATTACGATAAAGTCAGATCGCCTCAACTTTCCACTTCGATGGAATTAATTCTGGTTTTCTGCTCACTTACAGTAGAGATGCTGTGGTTGGATGTGTCCTGCTCACCGCTGTTCAGGTGTGTTACCAAGGCAGTATTGGGAGGCGGTGTCTTTAAGAACTGATCAGGCACTGCGGGCTCCCCTTTGTGAGTGGGTCAGGTGCCGCTAGAAGGGGTTTTTGTGGAGCGTCACCCTCTCTTGTGTTTCTCGCTTCTGCTATGTGAGGACGCAGGGAAAAGCCCTCACCATACCACACCTTGAAAACCCCAGGCTCCTGAAATATGAGAAAATAATCTTCTACTTTTATACATTACCCAGCCTCGGGTATTCTCTACTAGCAGCACAGAATGGGCTAAGACAGAGGGCCCTCCTACTCCTCCGTCAGCTAGCTTGTGCTTGTGGGTTGTAGAGTCCACCGACATGCACCTAGGATCTCCCCTCTTCTAATTACAGGTGTTTCCTTCAAAGAGCTGACTCACCATCAGAGAACCAAATGCAGTTCAGCAGCATTAGGATAAGGACTAAAATTAGCATGCTAGAGACTTCTTAGGGCCGCAGCGTGCTGATCGGCATGTCTCTGAAAGGACGAACACATCTGTTTCCAGGACAACAAAAGCACATCCGCCTTGGTAAAGAGGTGGACACCAGCCCATCCACAGAGAAGCCAGCGCAGGCTGCTAGGACCCTTTGTGAGAACTGCTCAGGTTCCAAATCTGGTTCATGGCTGGCAGCTTTGATGACCCAAAGGAAAGAGGTCAAGCACAGAGGGCCAAGCCACGCGATGTGTCAGGTCCTTGCTGGAAAGGTCTTTAAGGAGGCAGTCAAGGGGATGGAAAGTGAGCATCTTTTCTTCCTTTTCATCTTCTTCCTCTTCGCATTTATTGTGCTGTTGCTGGTGTCACCATGTCACAGCTGTCAATGGCAGGGATCGCGTCTCCCTCTCTGGAGGCACCAGGGTGAAGTGAGGCCACTGTGTGGACTCCAGAACATCTTGGGAACATTGACAGGTTCCACACTCGCTCTTGGTCCAGCTCAGTCCCTCGCCTCCTCTTGCACTCTCATCTTTATATAGTGTACTGTTCTTTCAGATAGAAAAATAATTCTTTTTAGTTCCCACTCACAGATACTCAGCACAGCGCTCCCGACACCTGATGTGGAGGAGTAATTCCCTACACACCAGGCACCTCCCCACGAACACCAGCTGGGTGTCCTATATTTCAGTTTGGCTCTGACACTGTCCACCTGGAGATGGTGTCGGATCCCACAGGGTAAGAACTCAGTCATCCCCACAAGATTGTCCCCCGCTTGTGATGCCAAGCACAAGCCCCAGGATGGGGCCTGTGCTTCTGACTGATTGGCTGTAAATCGGGGTCCTTACAGTCCATTCCTTGGGTTAGATTAAGATGTTGATGCAGCTCCCAAAACTTGGGGAAACATTTGATGTTTACCAACTTTTTATAAAGGTACAAAGACAGGTGAGTGGCCTTATAGAAGACATCTATATAGGCCAAGGAGGTATAGAGGGGTCACTGTTTAGGCAAGATGACCACATCACTGGCCATTGGTGGTGATGTCACTTGGTAGTGGTCAGCAAATTGATCTTCAGCCTCTCTCCCATCTTCAGAGGCTGGGGGTGGGCCTGAAATTCCCACCCCTCCAATTGCCCATGGTCTTCTGATGACCAGTCCCTATCTAGGGACACGCAGCCAGTGGTCATCTCTCTAGCACAAAGCAAGTACTCTGATCACTCAGAGTCTGAGAGTTTCAGGAATTATAGAATTTTAAGCCAGAAAACTGACAAAGACCATATATATATGTGTGTGTATGTGTGTGTGTGTATATATATGTATATACATATATATATATATATAGAGAGAGAGAGAGAGAGAGACAGAGAGGGGGGGTGTATATGTATGTATATACATGGAGATGGTATATATGTATATAACATATGTATATATATGTATATATATATATATATGTATTTCAAGAGATCAGGTGTGTAATAAGTGTTTTTTGTTTTGATTTTTTTTGTTGTTGTCATTTTTTTTTGTTTTTTTTTTGTTTTTTGCCATGCTGGGGATCAAACCCAGGAACTCACATGCTAAGGATATGTTCTACCACCTGAATTTGTAAAAAGGAAAGAGACACTGCTGAAGAAGGAAACATTAATGGAATCATTTAGAGACAGAATCGGTTCTGATATTGTCAGGGTGTTTAGGGAGGAAGGAAGAAAATCAAATCACTGCAGCTTGCTGGCGATGAGGAGTGGAAGGCCTGATTCGGAGTCTCTGTTCTCTCACAAAACCCTCTGGTCTGAGTTTGTCCTTAGCCGCATTCATACTGGGAGCATGGACTCACTTTCTGAGGCCACAGAGCTTAAATTCAGGAGGGAGTGAAAGGGAAGGCTGCTTGTGCGCAGAGGACTGGGTGTATGCACTCACTTAGCAAATGTGTCCCTGTCGGAAGAATATGTCACTAGCAGACAGAGGTATATACATGGTCACCCACCATCTCCTCTGAGATAAAGCTATAGCACATAAGTTTCATAAAAGAACAGGATTTCAGAGATCAGAAAGGGTCAGCATTGAGGTTTTATACAGACTACAGCCGGAACCACAGCTGTCATAACCAAGCTGACCTGTGGTTTGTCCTGTGGCAACTTCTACCCTCCCTGAATTGCCAACCCCAGGTGACCCGGTGCCCCGCCCCTGCTGCTACCGATGCAAGGACAGGGACAATTTTACCTTAGCATGGATTTTCCAGTGACAAGCCACCACCACACAGCTTTATAGTTTAAAAGTTGTAATTACAATTTTCCTATGAGAGCAATGTGTTGGATATAAAGTGTACTTTACCATGGAGTAAGGTTTAACTTCCAAAATATACACCTTTTTAAGTAGGCCCTATTAAAACAATGTAATAGGATGTCAACAAGTACTGATGTGGACATAAAAATGGAATCCGGTTCGTTCCTACACAGCAGGCTAGTTTTGCAGGGTTTGTCAAGCTCTATTGCAGCTGGCTTTGAACTAACAGGATTACGGGATGGAAACTAAATCCATCCAATGTCTTCATTCTTTAGGCTGACAGACAAAATGCCTGATGTCACAGGGAGCTTATAGAAGAACCATCGAGTGTTTGTGTGCATGTGCAGATACATATGCATGTTCATATACGCTTTTCTACTTCAGACAAGCATATTCATCTTTTAGTTATAAACTGTAGAGACTAAAAGAAGAGGAGAAACTAGAAACGTGCTTGTTCTTAAATCAGACTGGTTAATTGCAGACAAAGCCAAATTTACACATTTGGAACCATTAAAGCTGTAGTGAGTGGAGTTTTCCTAGATCAGATTTTACAGCGAGCAGGCTCAGTTCAACTGTGGGCGAAGGAATCCGCTGACGGCCGTCACAGAGGTCAAGTACGCGGAGAACCCACCCAGCCAGAATGATTGTAAGGACTGCAGGGCAAGGACAGCTGGTTGTGTACTACCATGCAGAGGCAGAGCTGTGTAGCACTGACCACTGAGACTTGCTCATCCCAAAGCAAGGGCCAGGGGACAGATAGGGGCTGAGCGTTCTTTTCCATACACAGATTCCAGAGATTTGGGGCAGAGGGGGACAGGTGCATTTTCTGGACAGTCAGCGGAAACAAAACCCAAAACAAAGGAAAATGTCAACTTGCTTTGTGATGTGCATTATATACTATTTATATGTAATATACCCTCACCTGTATATTTCCATTTGAATGTGTCTTTTTGTGCCTATTTTAACATGTTAGCACAGTGTCTCTATAATATAAGCACCTGTGCATTTCTAGTTGATTGCATCTGCGTATCCGTATATGTGTATTTTCACCGTGCCTGTTTTAACATGTAGCGTGGAAGTCACGGCCATGACTTGAACCCATCTAACACTGTGATGAAAGTGGTTGTTCCCGTTGCTCTGTGTGGCTGCTCGAGTAGTGTTAAGAGAAGGACTCCAGAAGGGTTTAGGTGTAAAGAATTGGGCACAAAGCTTTATGTGTCACTTAAACAGAGCATCGCGCCAGATAGACAGATGGCAGAGGCACATCTCAGAGATGCATCTGTGGGGCAAAACGTACTAAAAATAAATGCCTGACACAGATGTCACTGACTCATTCAAAGCTGAACTGCACAAGCCCTAGGAACGTTATCAGCTGACAGGAGAGCAACCACCCAGCACCTATCCAAGTGACCTGCATCAGGAGAGGCTCCGCGTGCAAAAATAGAAGAAGAATCAGCAGCCACCAGTCATCAAGAGAAGGGCTACCAGTCTTTCTTGTGCAAATGCCTGCAGAACCAACAGATGGCAGTTCCCTTTCCTAGGAGAGCCAAATGCCTACAACTTTGCAAAGATATTGTGACAAAATAGCTCCTGTAGGCAGTTCCATAATGAAAGACGGAGAGCTGGTTGCGTACTCTTAAAACTTGCCTTGCCCGTTCAGAGTCCTGGCAGAGGAAATGCTACGTGGGAAAATACGAGCTACACTGAAAGCATTTTTTTAACATAGCTGCTTATATGTAGAGGGAATAAAATAGTGTAAGGGAACTGAATTACTGTCCCCAGGTGCCCTCTTCTCGCCTGTCACTGCCTCTATTGCTGCTACAGGCATTTATCCGGCACCTAGATGTGCCGGTCAGGAACCTAGCCTCTGCCCTTCCTATGATCCTAGTATTGTGTTAACTGACTCATGCAAGGTTATGGCTCTAGTTAAATACAAGATTCAAGGGTAGACCTAGCTTTGTCTTTCTCTAAAGACCTTGCCCATAAGAGCTGACCCTCACTGTCTTAGCTAACGGGTCCCTACACCAGGCCTTAAAAGAAGATAGCAACATCACTGGGGAAGGCCTCGTGTTGCAGGGATTTTATCAACCTCTCTGTCCAAGAAAGCACTATGGTTACATGGGAACTACATACAGAAGCACAATGCCTCCTCCCAAGCTCAGTAATTAATTGCTGACTTCCTTGCAAATGGCTTCAGGCACCACACATTTCTGTTGGAAGCTTGCATTTCAGACCTCACATTTATTAATTTGTTTTCTCATTATAATCACATTGGAACATAGGAGGAAGAGCTAATTTAGTTCCCACTCTATAGATCAGGAAAATGAAGCTCCCAAGAGTTGAATAATTCTCCAGACCACAGGGTTTGTAGCATGCGGACCCGAGGCAGAAGTCCAAGATGGTATTCCTCCAACTCTGCTGCACCCCAAGTCTGTTCAGATGATACTTCCTACTGGGAAACAGGAAAATCACACTGGAATTTTTGAGCTGAGAAGGCGTTCTTCAATGATCTGGAAGTTAACCCTGATCATACCGTGTCGTTGATCCATTCTAATGGTCAATGTTGACATCTGTTCTTCGTTTACCCATTGCTAATGAATGCATTTGTGATTATCTCTGGGCTGTGTCCTTTCTTCTAATTTCCAGACACAGTATTAACTTAATGACATGAGGAGGCAGAGGTCTACATTCCTTTTTCTTTAATGTAAGCTATAAGCTATCAAAACATTACTAAGCTCCAATTAGTGAAGGCACAAAGATGAAATAAACAAAAATCCTGACCTCCAAGTGCTTCTACCAGTGGAAAGTCATGTCCTATTTCTGATTCATTCATGCCTGACCTAGTTGAGGCCTTTAGCTTAGAACCAAGCTACACTTTCACTGGAACTCATGACTACAAGGAATCTCCAGGAGTGAAGAGACCACACGGGCGCTTCCCATGCCCTGCCCCATCTTCAGTGTCAGTTTGTGTTCAGAGGTTGTTCTAAGCCAGACCTCTGGATTCTACTATACTGTGTTTGATACTCCGTTCATGTTCCTGCTATATTTGGGGGTCCCTCCTGCACTTTATCTCAGCAATTTTGTACCTTTGGTATCAGACACATTTTCTGATGGGCTGTGGAGAGTCACATTTCCAGTTGTTCCTTCTTTGGATCTCTGCCCTGTCTCACAGAAAGCCAGCCCTCTGCCTAAAGGAAGGGCTAGAATTGCAGAGTGCTGGCTCATTTCCTTAGGACGAGTCTTCCTAACAGCATTTAGGGCATTACCCATCTCATGGGAGTCACCATTCAAGTTTGTAGAAGGAATCAATGACCATAATCCAAGACATAGTCCAGCCCAAGCCTTCCATAACAGAAAAAGCTGCTTTTCACCATTTCCTCCAGGAAGTGAAACAGCGAGATACTGACAGATGAATGGAGTAGTAGCCAAACATTATTTCCTTTAGATCTTAAAAATCATAATAGGCCTACATGTATTTGTCAGAATTATAACTCTGTCTTATTTCTCCCTTCCAAGATACACACATTATGCTAAACTGTTACCCCAAAAGTTTACATGAAAGCACACGATAGAGAATTATCTAATAACCCTAGTCGTATTTTCCTAGGACCTGTCTAGTTGATAGAAGAAACACAATGGAAATGAACAAAGTTATGTCTCATCTTCAGGCATTTACACACTCAGAGATAAAAGACTAACATTCAGGAAAAAAAAGTTAAAGAATGTGTTGGTAAAGAATAAACTGAACAATTGTATCACAGCACCAGAGGGGAGGAACATCATCCATAAATGCTTCTTGGAAGTCAAGACTTGCTTTGAGTCTGGATGGTTTTGCCCTCAATGTATCCCTTGCCAGTCAGTTGTCAGGACCTGGAGCCCCTTTTTTTTAACAGTCTTTCTGTCCATCCTTCCCTTCTTTTTCCTCTAGCTCTCACCTCAATTTATACCCCTAATAGAACAGTTGGGACTGTAATGAATTGGAACAAATCCCCAAAGCCCGAATTGAAGTCTTAAGAGTTGTTGTTGAGTTCTGGTTTTTCCAAGGAAGTCATGACATCCTCTGAATCTCAGTGTTCCTGATTGCTGTGTTCAGTGAGCAAAATGGGAAAGCACTTCATAAAAGGTAAAGTTCTATGGAAATATGGAAAATTATCACCCTATGCTCCAAACTGCACCCATCTCATGGGCGCCATCTTCTCCTGTCTCCCAACAAAACTGCACGCGGGCATGTCATCGTTTCCCTAAAACCTCCCTCAGTTTGGCACTTCTTCAGGAAAGGCTCCGTCTCTCTGGCCAGCATCATCCCCTCCTGCTTTCCCATGGAAACTGCCCTCAGCTGCCAGGCCCAGTCACTACCTGTGCCCTGCAGCTGCCGCCTCCCCACGCCCACCCTGTACCTGCGCACACCTTGCATGATCAGAAAGTCATGGGCTCTGCAAGGACGGCCGCTTTGATAAAAGAGCGCTTTCCCAGATCCCCAATTTGGTCATGATCTCAACTTATTCTTCATATTCACAGCCTTATTTTCTGAATCATATTTTGCCACACATAATATTCTGCTCTGACTTCACTAAGAAATGATAGCTCATAGTGTTTAGAAAATATTTCTCATGGTACTTAGAATTCCTCACCCTCTTGCTAACAGCTTTCCAACAGGAGTTCGATGCAGGATTCATAGTGAGTGCTTCTGAGATACAGAAAGATGAGTGAGAACAGGGAGGGAAATACCCTTAAAATTCATTCTTCCCAAGAAACAGTCCCACCTGATCTTTGTGTGACTTTTTTTTTTTTTTTTTTTTTTTTGAGTTGGCAGTGGACTTGAATATTAAGGGTTAAGATTAGTTTCACCAACTACTGCAGCTGTTCGCAGAGGAGCTCAGGGACATTATGAGATTAGCAGGAGCAGGGCTTTGAAATCTATGCCTGACTCTGGAATTCCCCAGCCCTCCTCATCACCCCGACAGCCCCCCATTTCTATAACACCCACCCCATTTCACTTTTCCAGTGCAATGCAACTTTGGAATTGCGTAGCTAGATAATGCTGAGGACTTTTGAACCATACACAGAGGCCCTTGGGAGCATTCTTGGGCCATCAGCTGCTCTTAGTACACCCACTGTTTCCCAGTAAGACTTAAAGACTTCTTGTTCAGTGCATCGCAAAAGAAAGCAGTCTCCAAATGAAGAATCGAGGGCCAGTTCGATGAACTGAGTCCTTGGACATCTGTTATTTAAGGGTGTGATCCGTTTAGTCTCCACTGCGTCTCACAATTAGATAATGCGCATGTACAGCTGTTCCTCACCGGTGAGTGGAAGCGTTTTTGGGGGATTCTCGGTCCAGCTGCAGTAAAGCTGAGCTGAAAGCAAATCATTGCTCAGAGACAAAAGCAATGGTTTAAGTATTACAGATTACAGGAGCCCAGTACTCCTTGTATGTGGAGTTTTTGGTGCTCACATCAGGAGCACTGGTAGACACACCCTCCGTGAATATTTAAGACTCCCAATCTGCTACAGTTAGGAAAGGGTAGGATAAAAATACTTCTGTCTTCTTAGCAGATAAACATGTCTGTACACCTGGCAAGGTATAATTGAGGAAGATCAGTTTACAAGGAAAAATGCATGATAATGAGAAATTTTCTTAAATCAAGGCTGAATCACTCTTTGCACAGAAAAACTTCCAACGGAACTGTAACCTGAAGCTATCGGCATGTAAGCTGGCTTGATGTGAGACAGAATCTGCACATAAAAAGAAACTTGACTCCGCAGGAAATAATAGGAACTCTTCAAATATGCAATGAAAATTTTAAAAAAGTCACAAAAAAAGCAGGGAAAATCGACTGCTAGAGTTCATTCTCAAGCACCCATGCATTCTTCTCAAACGCAGAGAAAATGCCAACTCTTTATAGCAGGGCTTGCAGAGAACAGAGCAGATGCCACCAGCATTCACTCCATTTGTTGAATGGTCTTTTCACTGACTTATTCCTTTCTCCCTCAACAAGCATAATGGGTCTCCAGGAACACTTAGAGACCTAGTGCCTTTGTAAAGCTTTGCCTCAGCGCTTCCCCAAGAGCAATACTTAATATGATTCAAGGAGGTCCTTTTATAATAATTATCAAAAAATGGATTTCCACGGTTTCATACGGTTTGTCTATGCAACAGGATTGTAAGTTTTGTCATACAAAACATGTCTGATATTTTTCCTGTTCGGTGCATAGTAAACACATCCAGAAGACATGTGTGTACTCAGAAGGCATAGGTTTCATATCTGTGAGTAGATAAGTGGAGAATGAACTGAAGATTAAAGGTATCTGCCATTGTACATTCTAGAATCAGTGCAATGCCTCGTTTATACACCCGATACATGGTTAATTCGACTGGTCCAGTTCCAGGCATAGTGCTGGACTCTGGAGTTTCACTGGAGAGTAAATCAGGGGTAGACCCTGCCCTCAGCCTTGGTAATGCTGTGGAATTTTCTGCACTGTGTTGATGTGCTTATCAATCACCTAGTGAGGTTCTGCAAGTTTCGGGTCATCCTCACCTAGGATGAGGAAGAAATAACAGATGATAAGGACTTCCTACCCCAAATTGCAAGGCTGTTCATGTTAATTCCTCCGTGCTTGGTTACCATTTACACCGCTCCTCAGCCAGCCTTGGAATTAGGTGATAGATCTTTACTGGGTCTCCATTCCTTTCATGATCTCTTATTGAAGGACTGAATTGTCTTAGATGCTTTCTACACCCTGAAGTTCAGTGGACTTCACCCTAGCTTCATGCCCAAATAAGCGGGGATACTTTGAATTACATTGCATGTGCCAGGCAGGGCCTTCGTGGTCCACAGAGATTCTGACTCATTGGCCTGGGTCTCGGTGGAACACTCATGTTTTCTTTTTTAAATTGCCAAGTTATTTTGATGTTAAGACAGGGTTGAGAATTCCTGCCTCTCAGTAATCATATTAAATCACTCTGAATAGAAATTCAGGAAACTAAGAGCAATGCATGCATGTGTTTTGTTGTTGCCCTAAAGATTTCAAGAAACGCAAGGAAACGACAAGAATTAGTATTGTTTTAAATGAGCATGCGTCTTATTTTAAATATTGCACTTATATTCAGTTCCTTCAAAGAAGGTGACTTCCATGTTCATCATTAACATGTAGAAAACATGTGGGAAGACCAAAGGTCTTGGATTTAAACAAAGTCCTGCAGATCAGGAATGTGTTCTTGCAGCTCCCACATGGAAAGCTCCTCTCTAATTTGGCTGTTTGCTCTGTAAGCTGGGGGTGCTACGGTAAAACCTCAAACTGCGTGGGTCCTCATTACTCACAGATTCTGTGATCGCCAATTCATCTGCTTGGCAGAATTTATTTGTAACTTCAGAACCAACACTCCTGACATGGGAGCGGTCATTCGTGGCTGTGCAGAGTGCTGAAAGTTTTTATCTTTCTTGTGCTCATCCTGCCAGCTGACAACAACCAAAGTGATGTTCTGCCATCTCCTTTCAGTTCTCTTGCTACAGACAAGTGTCTTTTTCTTGGTCTGTTTCAGTGTCACTTGGTTTTCCTTTTCCTTTTTTTTTTGACCTCACTCTCTTAAGTAGCTTCGAAACACATCTTCCCTTATGGAGAAAATACATTCACTGGATGAGCTTTGTTCACGTATAAGTTACAGTGCTACTGACTGCACTCCTAGTCCATATTTTAGAATGTTAATGAATTAGCAGTAAATATTAAATAAGATGTCTTTAAACAAAAACGTGCATAAAACAAAGTTACATGTAGATCTGTTGCCAAAAATGTGACCAGAGTCTCACAGAAGCCTAAACCTGTGTTTCCCCTAGAAGCCATGGTTTAGTAGTCACTAAATCAGCATTCATGATGACTTTATAGAACACAGCTACTGTGAATCACGACAGTTGAATGTGCAGGGTACTTAGCATGCTGCCTGGCATACAATTTTCGCTAGAAAACCTTGGTTTCTACATCCTTCTCATGCGTTACCTGGAACTTCTCTGAAAATTATGCTTTCAATCCAGGTACCAGTAGATACACTGATTCTGTTTACATTGAAAATTTCATTGTTCCCGGCTCTGTGAGGACCATTCCGGGATGAAGCTGCTGCTGCTCACAATTGCGTCTTTTTGGAATGGCCTGGATTCAAGCTCAAAACGAGTTGCACCAGTAGCTAGAAGCCAGCAGCCACCCAGCGCTGAGCGTAGCTCACAAGAGCTTCATGCCATACCTGGCCCCTGTCAGCTGGATGGAGAAAGGCCCTGCATGAGAAATACTAATCCTGCTTTTCGCCAACAGCTGTGCGAGTGCAGAAGAGAGGGCTGAGCACGGTGGCCTCAGCGAGAAGCAGAGACAGGAGTAGAGTGGAGTGCATGCTCTGGTGGTGGGAAAGCACAAGGAAGCAGAAAGAAGGTAGTAGCAGCCTTCACTGGGAGGGGCAGCCAGTAGCGCGTGGAACGCCAGAGCTTCCCTCTCGCTCGGCTTCTCTGGGCGGGAGAGCAGCACAGCCTCCGTCCTGCTCAGAGCGTCACAGAAACGGAAGGGTTCGGTTTGTCTTCCCCTGGTGAGAGGCAGGAAGGCAGGTGCAAAAAGTGACGCCAGCATTTACGAAGGAAAACGGATGCGCACAGGCAAAGGGCAGCGAGCCCAGTGGGCTGTAAACTTGGAAGCCCTCTTATCAAAATGAAGAAAGAAAAGCTATGAAGTGTATTTGAGTTCTGAGTGCCTTCATAATTAGAATTTCTGAAGAAAGAAGCAATAAAATTCCCCACGTGTTTGCAATTTTATGTACTTTAGAAGACTTTTATGATTTTCTCAAGTTCATTCCTAGCCATTCTGAGGATTTTTTTCTCCCCAGGATTTTAAATACTATTAGTGTTATCATGAACAGAATTCTTCCCGTTTTAATTTTAAACTACAGATTATAAGCATATAAGCAAGTTAATTTCTGTATTTCCCAATTTCCTTAGTCAGTTTATTTTAAAATTTAATTCAGAAAGAGAAAATACATGCAAAAATATGCTTGCTCTCCTCTTCCTCAACATTTATAATATATTTTTTTTAATCTAAGCAAATTTAGGGCAAGTTTTTCACAGAGAAGTTTAATCCATATAAAGAAAAAAGGACTTCATTTCTTCACCATGACTTTAATGCCGTGTCTGTAGTGTTCTAGCAGAATAGAGATTGTGGTGGCTGGTTTGAGATAGGCACAGTTATGATGGAAATGAGGTGTTATGCTTTCTAATATTCATTTTTGACTTTCCACAACTTAAAGGTGCTAAAGTTTATTTACATTTTTCATAATCTATCCCTCAATAATTCCACATACTTATCTTTGGAACAACAAGTGTAACTAATCATATTAATAAATACACTAAGCCATCCTTCCTTTTCTGGGTGGGAGATAGGAATCTGCATGGTTTTGATGTATTATAATGTACTCTCTGAATTCTTTGACATTGTCAATTATTATGATAAAAAATACTTTAGCAGGAAAAAGAAACATGACTACATAAGATATAAATGCGGGTTATAAGATGCATCTCAGTTTCAAAAAGATTGAATCATAAAACCATGTATAACTTAGAATTAAAGAAGTGAGATAGAAGACTCTTGAATTTTAATTTTCAGACATTTATTTTTAATTTTAGCAACAATATTCATGAATGGCTTTGAACAAGCTATTTCTGTTCAATTTTCACGTTGCATTATACAATCTTTACACCCTCCAACACGCATGTGCACACACAAGGTTTAATCCATTATTTCCTAGCATCTGTGAGGACATTTTATGTAGCTATAACTTACCACTGTAGTCACAACGGTCTACATAATAGTAGAAATCTATGTTAAAAGATTAAATTATATAAAATGCATTCTGTATAAGAAGACATAGCAGGCTATAATTTAACTTCTCTAGATACAAAAACACAAACACACATACACATACAACAGTTGAGAAAATGCAAGAGAAAAAACACTTTTGACTAACAACAAAAATAATAAGAAATCCACATTTATTACTGTTAACAAATTATTTTTAGTATTAATTTCACATGAGTTTTTATGAGGAAAACTTTAAAACTCTACTAAAGAATAAAAAAAGCTCCACGTTATTCTTGAACAAGAGATATCAGGCTGTAAAGAGGTCAGTTTGCAAACTAATGAGTTGGATGGAATCCAGATTAAAATACCAGTGGAATATTTTAAATTAGAGAAGCAACTTCTAAAGTTATCATGGAAAAAAGGACACATGGGATTAGTCAGAAAGCTCATAAAAATAGAAATAATAAGTGACATATGAGTCAATTATTACAAATAGTGTATTTTTACACTAAACAGGTTGGTATCAGCACATTATAAGCAAATAGGACAGTGAAATACAGGATAGAGAGCCCAGTGACTGAGCCAAGTCGGTTAGAAATTTTAGTATATGATCAGATTCCCATTTAAATCATTGGCCATGGCTCAGTGGCACAACACCTGCCTGACAAGCCCATGGTCCTGAGTTCAATTCTCAGTGCATAAATAAATAAATAAAATCAGTGGACAAATGGGAATTTAAAAAAATTGTATCAGGAAAATTGGGCAGTCATCTGTAAGAAAATAAAGCTATATCTGTTATCAAATACCAATAGATTCATGAATCAAATGTAAAAAGAAAAGGACAGTATTAGAAGAGTATGTAGGTGTTGTGTTTATTTTCATTGTTTACAAATTTGGATGGGATGAGCTCTTTCTTGGTAAATAAGCAAACAATGACTGGTAAATGCGATTGCAAAATTTAAAAATTTTCATCTGACAAAAATATATTTTTAAAAGAGCAAATGACAAATGTATATTTGCAGCCATGCACAGGACTGATTTCCTTTACATCTGTAAAATTCTTAAAATTCAATAAAGGAATGGGCCAAAATCACGAATATATACAAATCATGAAAAAATATACAAATGGCTTATAAATATAAAAAAAGTTCACTCCCATGATTAAAATATATAAATTAAAGTAATAAAATATTACCTATGAATTACAAAAGTTTGATAACACATGTTGGAAAGGCATTTGGAAGCAGATATTATCATTTCACTTGGATGAATCTCCTTGGCAAGGTGACTTTGAAGGGTAACCTGGGTGACCTTGAAATTGTTTTGTTTAGAAATTTGCATGAGACACATAATTACTCATGTAGAGCTAGATGTGGTGGCACATACCTGTATTTCCAGCACACGGAAGGCTGAGACAGGAGCATCACCATGACTTCAAAGCCAGCCTGGGCTGCATAGTGAGTTCAAGACCAGCCTGAGCTACATAGTGAGACCCTGTCTCAAAAAACCCCTGCATTACACATGTGACCAAATACAACAACAGTGATAATGGTACCCGCAGTTGAGCATCATAGACCAGGCTTTATTCCAAGGGCTTTCATATAATATGGATTCATTATCCACACGGACACCCTAATACTAAGAGTTGAAAAAGTAACTGAGTGACTGTTAGTTCCAAGTAATGGAACAACTATTAAAACATGGGTTAAACAATTTTAAATGCATTGTCTCTTTAGACAAGAATTCCAGAGGCAAGGGATCTTGTTGCGGATCAGCAGTGCAGGCCAGTGACTGACCCTGCAGCTCCCTTAACCGTCTCCACATGGTGCCAGTGTGGGTGCCGTAGCTCTAACCATCACAGTTTCACACATGGTAGTATTGGAAGCAAAAGTCCATGTCTTCTGATCAGAAGCAGAGCTCTTTCCTGAAGCGTCACCTGGGATAAACCTGCTGGTAGGTTTTGTGGAGCAGATAACATTAAGAGCAGCACATACTGAGCACTGAATGAATCCCATGCACTGCTTTAAATCCTTCATACTCACTAACACATGTCGTCTTCGCAGCCTCCTTTATCTGGCAGGCATTGCTATCTCTGAGGCAAGGTTTAAGGAACCTGCCCGGGATTCCAGAGGTAATAAAAGCTAAGGTTTCTGGGTGAGCCCAACTCTAAACTCACCACTGGTGGCATTGCCTGGGCTTATGCAGATCACTAGAAACGCAAATGTCATTGCCAACCTTGCAAAAAACGATCATTTTTTTGTCTTACATGACTAGGGCAATGCTGGGATTTTGTGTGGCCACCAAAACGAGTCAAGATCCTAAAATTAAAAAGGAGGGAGGAGTTGCTGGGTAGCCAGTTAAAAGTGTTTGCCAAAGAAAAGTACAGCCATTACCCTCAGTCAGCAGCTAAGGGGACAGAAACAGGCGAAGTCATTTGGCTGTGGTCCTGCTCCTTGAAAAACGGTGTAAGATGTTTCCTGAAAAGTGATAGTAAATCCAAGGTGTACAAACAAAGGAGCCCCAATTAAATAAATTTTGGATGTTAGCATAATGTGATAACGTATGTTTTTAAATGGTAAACAGTCGTATATGTAAATACAGAAAAACTTACATATCTAAGGTGAGAAAATAAGAGTGATTCAAGAACTTTCCAAAAATCTAGAAAAGTTGAATTTTTACCTTTTTTTTTTTTTCGGTACTGGAAATCGAACTCAGGACCTCATGCTTATCAGACAGGCACAGTGCCACTGAGCTATATCCCCAGCCTCCAAGAAAAGTTGAATTTTTACTATATTTCTCTGCACTATTTTGGACAGTTTAAGACAATTTAGGTTTTCAGATGCAAATTTAGCTACTTTTTAAAGCAACGCTCATTATCTTAATCTCTTAATAAAGTTAAATTTTTGATGAAGAAACACAGTCACATTTCCCGGGTATCCTCTTGCAGCAGAAGAGAGTTGCCCAGATCTGGACTTCAATCATAAATACATGTCCTTTCCTATCTTTACTTAATGTTCCTAGGAAGCCAAAGAAAGAAAAAGGAGCTCTTCTTGCTTAACCAGCTTTGGGTACAAGGACCCAAAGTCCCCTTTCCTCCTCCCTATGCCACAAAATTTCAGTCTCCACTTCCCTGGGGAAACTGTTTCCTAAGAAATGCGACAAAGATTGTACTTGACTCGATTCATTTTTGAGGGAGTCTGCAGTAAATGCCTCCTGCTTGCATTTACATCTTTTTTTTTTTTCCTTTTAGTTGAACAAATGATCAAGTTAAAAGAAACTGATGGTGATGAAAATACTGATGATGTAATCTCTGCCTCGCAGACTGAATTAAGATTTTTAAAAATCCATCTTGGCATTGACACCTTGGCACTGCCCTGCTAAGTCTGCGATCCTTGAGATTTTCTGGGTGAGGGGTGAAGCTATGGAAACTGCATGGAGAGCTGGCTTCTCACATTCTCTCCCAAAGGGAGGAACTCAGAAAGAGAAAGAGTGTTAGTGAAAAGCTAATTCCAGGAAGCAAACAGAGGAACTGGAGCTTTGGCCCTGTGGGAAAACGGAGACTTTGAAGGTAATAATGCTTGTGCGTCCAAGAAGAATAATGACCAGCTTGTGTCCTGAGAAGGTGATGCTAGGGCCCTTTTGTTCAAGGCGAAGCCATGTTGCTTAGTTACAGAAAGGTTTTGCTCTAAATGTCAGAAGCGCAGGCAGGAGTAGAATTAGAACCCATGTCCCTAAAGTGAAACAACTGTATTTTTTTTTCTTAAGGAAACGCTAGTAGTGTTATTCAAACACTCTTGTTCCAGTAGGAGAATTCAGCTAGAATTCTTGCACAAATCACAGTTAAAACTGCTCGATGATTTCTTCATTTCTCTTGTATTCCAAGCAGCAGAGATGAATCGAGGCCTCTTTCTAGCTAGTCACTGGAGAATTTCAGGGTGGTATATGGGTCTCAGGATATAACCACTGGCCTCGCTGAGGCAGAACGGAGCCAGTGCAGCTGCGTGTTACAGCATCTTCATGCCTGTCTGCCAGGTCTGGGGAGATTGGTGCGAAAGGCACAGGTCACAGTCTTTCTCATTGGCTATTCGTGCAAAATCAGTGCAGGGTTGGAGCAGGGCTGTCAGAGTAAGGTGTGGGTGTCTGGGTCGTGTCTGCTTTGAGCAACATTTCTAAAAGCAGAACTAGTGAAAGCAGAATGATGGTGGCAAATGGCTTGGCCATCCTCTTCCGATGCAACCTTCCCATCCAGAATGAGCCAAGGCTTTCATAGAACATCATTCATCTCAGTGTTATCTGCTAAGAGCAGTGCTATAGAATCGGAAAGGCCAGAATGCTTTGTTAGTAGTTTAATACTCCTTGTGTATTTGTTTGTTGAGTTCTGTCTACATCATGGGTCCTAAAAGTACCCAAATACTTTTCAGCAGTACCCTGCCGCATTAGGCCTTCTGCCTATGGACATATTGCATCACCCCTTAAGAGTTAATTTCTTTTCAACTAATACTTTAGAGAAAGAAAGCATGAGTTCCACCCAATACAAGTATTTTGAGTAACTTTGCACACAAACTTTGGATTGAGCAGAGCACAAAAGATAGATGACATTTCACCCGATTAAGGGAGTAGGTCATGGGGAAAAAGTAAGGAATCCTTGTTCACACACACCCACCCACACACACACACACACACACGAAATCATATGGGATGATAAACGTTGTGGCAAATCCAATGTGTGTATTTTGTACTGGCAAATAGTTCAGTTGGGATGAAGCAGCCCTGCACATCTGTGTATGTTGATGAGAAGAAAAGTTCAAAAGCTAAATTGAAACTAGACTCCAGGAGACACTGAAGATAAATGTACAGTATTTGTGTCAGTTGTCCATTGCTATAACAAAATACTGGAGATAATCACCATTTTAAAAAAAGAGGAAAGGCTTATGGTTTTGGAAGCTTCAGTCCATGGTCAGTTGATTCCATTGCTTTTGGGCCTGTGGCAAGAGCAGCACATTATGACAGGATCTCATGGCAGAGGAAGCCACTCATCTCATTGCAAGCAGGAAGCAAAGAAAGAGGAAGAGGAGCTAGGGTTCCAGTATACTCTTTAAGGCCCCACTTCCAATGACCTAACTTCCTCCCACCTAAGCCCCACCTCCTACTGGATTTGTCTCCCAATAGCACCATAAACTGGTAACCAAGCCTTTAACATGTGAGTCTTGTGGGCGACATGCATGATACAAACTCTAGCAGCACTCATGATTTATTTTTAAGCTTTTTTAATGAAAAAAATGCAGTGACATGTATGAATCATTGGACAGTGGTCTGCTACAGGGAGGTACCAAATCGACATCAACGGCCTTAACTTGTAGGGCAGTAGAAGCCCTTAGAGATTACACAGACACTAATGCTTTCCAGAATGAATGCTCCAAGACTGTTGCTCACTGTGAAAATGGCTAATTGTGTTCAGGAATGGAAAACTACTTTGTTCCAGATAGTAACATGCTTAAAATCTATAACTCTATTTTGGCCAGCAAGCTGTTTATTCTGACTCAATTCTGAGTCACGAAAACTAAATTACCTTATTTCCTGATCCTGAATTAATCTTGGATTGATCTCTGAAATAAAAGATTGAAGATTTTGCTTTGCTTTGTTTCTGAGGCAGTAATGAGATTGGGAGCTTTGTAAAGAGATGGAGGTTTGCAAACTGATGCTACACGTAAAGGTGTCCAGAAATAAAAATATGTGAAACTTAAATCATAGGCTATTAGAATAGGAAGAAGCACTAGAAATAATAATCATAGTTCTTTATCAAATTTCTGGAGCTAAAAACAAAGACCTCAGTGCTCTACTGAACTCAGAGAGCTTAGGCATGGATTCTGAGGACTGAACTGCTACCTTGTTTGGAGGTGCAGAAGCACAGTCCTGGAACAGGGGAGCAGTGGCCTCCAGACAGCCAGACTCCAGGAACCTTCACGAGACCAAAATCTGAGTCTTTTATCTTCTGGGTTAGTTGTTACTTTACTGAGTCAGATTTCTTCATCTTGAGTAAGTACATTTTTCTACGGATGAAGAATTCAGAAATCAGCATTGTGTCAAGCCTAAAGATAAATAAGACTAGATGTATTAACAGAGCCACAAAGTAAAACAACTTTCACCCCATGGTATTGTTTCTACTGCCGATATTATATTTATTCTGTTTATAGTTATTTCTCCTGGAGTAACATACATTTATACGCACATAAACACACATAAAGTGATGCTTGTTTTACATGAATAATGTGCTTACCTTATGCTTTAAAAAATCTAGGGTGAGCTACGGGGAGTGCTGTGGTTGGGCCATTTTGGAAGGTTCTTCTTCTAAGTCATAGCAGCAGTCTGGGAGTCAAAGCAAAGTGTATGTTTGCAGACTATTCAGTGAGCTCCCAGTGCAGGTTCTGGGAGATATCCAAGGTGGTGATGATTCTGTTTCAGAAGTCTTCTTAACTTAAAAAGACAAAAAAAATTATTTAGGCCTAAAATTGTGCTGTAGTGTGAATGGAACCATCCTAGCTGTACCATATTCAAAAATGAGGCACTTGCAAGCCTAACTCCAACGTGCATCACAGAACTGACAACTGCTCCTGCCCAGGGTGTCACCTAGTCCTCGTCTCACCCCTCCATGGAGAAGCTTCCTCGGCAGGGATGCTGCTCCTTTGGTCCTGCTTTCTGCCTCCTTTTTCCCTTGTGTCTCATGTATATAAGGAATCTTTGAAGACAATGTTAAATTTGTAAATTAAAACTAATTGTGTTATAGTAGAAGACACATTGCCATGAACCCCCCTCAAAATACAACTGCTCCCTTTAAACACCCTTACCCTATCATTCTTGCCACTTCCTGAAGCAGTTCCAGAAGTCCTCTTTGCTGAATGTCTTTACCAAGTGTAAACAAAAATATAGTGAATGCTGCTACTGAGCACCATGCAATGGAAAGCCAGGCTCATCAAAACTTGATGGCGTTGCCTCATCTACCTGGCAACTTCTGACTTCTGGTTCTTCCCCAAAATAAAAATGACCATGAACAATAAATGTGTTGAACCCATTCAGGACGTCAAGGCATCCTTATGACAGCACAGATAAAGACACTGAAAGAGGACTTCTGGAACTGCTTCAGAAAGTAGCAAGGATGATGGGATCAGTGCGCTCGAAGTGAGGGGGAAGATTTTGAGGGGGATAAATGGCAATGTGTCTTGTACTGTATTTTTTTTCATTGAAATGTATTCCATATTTTTCAATCACATCTTACCCTGCTTTGGGCCTTTCCCTTTGCACCATGCCAGTCCACAGTGACAGCCCACTGGCCTAGGCTTGAACTGAGCGCCTCATTGCCAGATTTCCAAGCTTTCTCTTTGCAGTCGTTCAAAGTTCATCTTTGGAGTTGGATTCCACCAATCCCCTCTGTCTGCTCTGCACAATATTTGCATTAATGAGACAGATAGATGTGAATGCTGGGTAGATGGATGCTGAGTAATTTCAGCAAACACAGCTGCTGCGAAACACCTACTGCAATTGCCATGGGAGGATTGTATCTGCCAGCCTGACTTTGACTAGGGTGAGGGGTGCAGGCAACAGTTTCCAAGGCTCACGGTTACACAGAAGAGCCCCTCGGCCTTCTCTGTCAGAAGCCCTTTATGCTTCCTACTTTGATGGACGTCTTCCTTAGTCTAACCTCTACCTATAGCAGCAGCGTGCTCCTGTTGGCTCGGCAAGGTCTGTTCTTCAGCATTTTTATGGAAGTCAGGATATGAATGGCTGTCATTGGGCGGGTCAGCCCTTGAGTAGGAAGGAAGAAGTGTCAACAAAAAACTATTCTCTGTCTTTCCTGCAGCTTCAGATGGCCTCCTGTACTTTTAAAAGTGATGCAATTCATTGCTTGATTTAGAGGTCCTGACCCATTTTCCTCTGGCCTTCTCTTCCCTTTCCTTTCTTTTCTCATATTATTGTATTTTTCTTTTCTGCATTTCTTCTTCACTCTTCAGGAAGCCAGAACAGCAGATGGTAAAAAATAAGGCCTAGCTTACAGAGAAGTTGGGTTGGATTGGGGTTCATTTTGGTTGGGAAAATGCTTTTGGTCCCTTTTAGAGAGTTTTCCCTGTGGTGGCTGGCCAAGATCTGACCAGCATGAGGTCATGAGGAGCACTCTCATTCTTAAAGCTGAACACAATCGCAGGAAGGCCGTTTGGCAACATCATGGTCATGTATATCCAGAATAAACCCAGAGTTCCAGGTTTTTTTCCTATTACTGTACCACGTGTTCCAATTAGTGGATTACTAAATGTTGCTCTTGTCACATTAGGTGCTTGCCAATTATATATGGATGCTCTCAGCAGCGGTGAGAATTCAGGTTTCCAGAATAATTCTGGGGAAATTTTTAACTAGCTGTTCAAGGAAATTTTGTAGCGCACCTTTTTTTTTTTCTCGAACCTACAAAATGCTTTTGTCTACAAATTCATACTCAGATTTCCTGCTCCAACTGTGTTTGCATCTTCGCTACTGTGAGAGGAAACAAGAAATTGAGGCGCCTTCCTGCACCAGGAAGCTGGGTCCAGACATGTCTCTGTGTGTGGTGGCAGGGCCAGGCCCTCAGAAAATCACTGATGAGGAGTTGTACCAGAACCACCAGGGTTAAGAACAGAATTGTGACATTTAAGGAATACTCCCATGCCTGGTCATCCACTCTTTAATTTTCATTTAGAAAGCGAATTGGGAGAACTGCAACCATGAGAATGTTTTTAAACGAAGTGAACCCTCCTGGCTTGATGGCATTTTTCTAAAAATCACAACAGTTTAGGGGGCGCAGGACAGCAGGAATAGCCTTAAGTGCACACACCACAGAATGTGCAGGGAATGGCACCGAATTTTCTCTATTTCCATTGGGCTTTTTTCTTAAGAGTTAGCAAAATGCGCTGAATTCCTCTCACCTTTGAGCCACTTGTGAGACTCTTCCACTCCCCTTGCTTTTTCTCCATATTCTTCACATTTGGGAATCTGTTCAACACATGAACAGCAAATGAGTCTTGTCAGTGTGCATTTTAAGTGGCTGAAAGAAGCATAAGATTTATTATCATCACCATGGCCTTTATATAGCTTTCACATGGCCCTAAATACAGGCTACTCATAGTCCAACCAACAATCCTAACAGAGCGCAACCTTGGCCAGCCCAGCCCAGCCATCCAACGTGAGAGTGAACAGCCCTCCGGGTGACTCCAGCTCCCAGGTCTCCTGTATTCCCCCATCACCCTTCAAGTCTTTCCAGAAACTGGGGTGTGCAATCAAGCCATCTCTTCAGCATTCAGATTCCTGACCTACCGAATCTCAGAGCACACTAACATGGTCATTTTACACTACTAAATTTGGGGGTGGTTTGTTATGGAGCAAAAATAACTGGGGCAATCACTATCATCATCAAGTTTTGATTTTCTGAAAGAGTAAATGATTGTGCAGAACAATTTACAAATGCTATCTGAGCACAAGGTCGTTAAGTGCTGCAGGGAGCTGTAAGTATTCCCTAGCATGCCAGGGCTCATCCTTCCTAGAGGGCCACATGAACAAGCCAAGTCCTTCAAACAGTGTCTGGATCCATTTGATATAAAAATATTATAAAATGGGTGGCTTATGAATAAAAGGACTTACTGCTCACGGTTATGGGGAGCCCAGGGTCAAGGTGCCAAAAGATTTACTGTCTTGGTGAAGGTCTGGTTCCTGCTTCGTAGATAGCCATGGTACTGACCTGAAAACCTCTTGAAGCCTCTATCTCCAAATACCATCCCATTAGAAACTAGGTTTCGACATAGCAATGTAGAGGACCTGGAGAAGTTAAGTCTACAGAGACAATCTCAGGAGAACCCAGATGGCTCCATATCCGTGATACTGAGGGATGTTCCCAGGATTCCAGGTCCGCACATGGGCAGGATCCAAGAACGGAAGATTTCCCTTCTTATTCTACATAAGGTGTGACCAAAACATTCAGTGAATATTTAAAATTTTTTAAATGTACTACACTGAAAGACATGTTGCTGTGAATCCCCCAAAAATGCTCCTCCTTGCTTGCAGCACGTGTATCCCACCCTTCTTGCCATGTTCTGAAGAAGTTCTAGGAGTCCTCTTTCATGTTTTTAGTTGCACGGTTGTGGCTGCCTCGATGTCCTGAATTTAACTCCAAGATTATCTAAAAATATTACTTCTACTAAACACTTCCAACTTTATTTCCCTTCTCCTGTATGTGTGGCCTGGAGTTAATGCTGCTAAAATAATAATCTAAAGTAAGGCACAATATCAATAGCTTTCAAATCACTTGAGTTGGTTTGTTCTTGGTTGTCCTATAAACAGCTTGTAGGTCTAATACTGCAAAAATATTAAGACCTAAACCGGAAAAAAATTAAAGCGTGACCTGTTCCAGCCAGCTCCTTTCCTTGAGCTGTTTATAACGTATACATTCTTGCAACGTCCTGGGCATAAAGAGCTGGATAATATATGGGCTCTATTCTGCTCCTCGCTGCTTGCTCTAGTTTCATATATCTCAGAAATTACAAAATCAATGAGATAAATGCCACCTGCCTCCACCCCACCCTGTCTGCAGGCCCCACTTCAAGAAACCAGCCACGTGCTGGGACTCACAGAAGGGGCGCCTCTGACCCAGGGGAGGAAGGGGCTCTGTCCACACTTGCACTGTGCACTTCCGTGACCTGAGCGGGTTCTCTTCCTGCCCTCGACTCCTCTCCTTCCTTCCCCACCTCCCCTTGCTTGGCTGCCCACTGGGCTTGCTGCTGCCTGCAGTCTGACCCCGCTGGGCCATTCATTGTTCCCCTGGTGTGGTCACTCCTCCTGGAATTTCCTTCCTGCCCTCCTGCCCTCGCGCACAGGCAGCCTGTCTACTACAGGTAACAAATCACCATGCAGCTCTCCTGTTAGACTGCTGCCTTTTCTCCACCACTATTTTCTTTAATATGTGCATTATTTTTAATAATTCAAATTTAACAGAATGAAAAGCATTACAAGGGACACCCCAATAGATTCAGGAATTTTTACTTTGCTCTCTCTCTCTCTCTCTCTGAATGATTTGAAAGTGAGTGGGGAGGACCCTTTAGAACTTTCAGTTCCTGTTAGAACTAGTTGCTCAGAACAGACATTTTTAAAATGCCACCTTTCCCACTGATGCCTTTACCCTCCACACACATGAAATCCTTTCCTTTTCTTTTGAGCCTCCCCTTCTATGTTTCTTACGAATTCACCTCTATCATAGCACCTGTAACCCTGGCTCTGGTGAAGTTTGTGAATCTCTGCCTTCTTCATCAGCCCTGAGCTCCTACAGGCAGGGCTCCTGCTGGTCCCCTCTGGGTCCCCCATGCCTGCCCCAGTGCCTGCAATGGGGAGCTTGCTTAGTCACCGTCCCCCAGTGAAATGTGCGCTAAACAAGAATAGTCTACTCCTGGTTTCCCAGCCCAGAACCTGAAGCCCCTCGTCCCTTGCTGTCTGCTAAGTCTGTCCTGACAGCCCATGGATCGCCTTTGTCCTCCTCCATGACTGTGAAGAGTGCTTCCCTTTTCTTACCCCAGACTCTGTGGATAGAAAAGATGAGGCTTCCTAACTCCTCACCACATACATCAATCCCTCTTGCACCTTCTTTTTCATCCAGATCTCTATCTGTTCTGTCCTCAGCTCTTCCTTGGAAGAAACATCTACCTTCCTTTACTGGGCAACACTTACCCTACAACAGTGGCCAACAACAAACTGCCTTGAACGCTGACCTGGACCCTGGCCCTAACTCTAACCCTCAGCAGCTGTGACCAACCACTCTTCCTCCAGAATACAGAATTTATATCATCTAGAACATTCTAAGTTTTTGATAACTTCTGTAAGCCGCCCCTGACATATGATTAGCGCCCTTTCTTGTTCGGTTCCCCAGAGCACACTCAGTCTTTTCAATCACTTTACACCTTTGGGCCTGTTGTCTCCTGCCCAAAATACACCCTGTGCTATTTTGGTTTCAGACATTCTGCACATCCCTCAAGACCCTGCCCAAATGGCTTGCTCATAGGAAGCACTCCTGGAGCATCACCCTTCCTTCTTGGGGACCTCAGTCAAAGCAGAATCAGTCTCTGTGCTGCCTTAACTTTCCATGAGGGAGGCTCAAAAACACCTACCACGCTGCATGGTGGACTTTGGAAGTGCCTGTCACACCCACCACACTCTGTGCTGTCTGATGCTAACTCCATCACACAGAGAGAACGGTCCCTTAGAAAACATCTCGAGTAAGACGGCTTCAGAGTGCCCACCTTGCCTGGTCCAGGAGGCGGGAGGGCTGTGGGAAGTCTTGGCCAATGCAAGGTTGCAAAAAGAGGGAGGAGGCACATGGGGAAAGCACGGCACTCCTGAAGTGTTCCTAGTAGCACGGCACAGGCTTCCTTGAAGTAAGTCTTAAGTTTTCTGCACCTGTGATAAGCATGAGAAAAACCCTCAAAGGGATTAAAATAGCTAAAGAATGCAAGGGCCAAAGGAATCTTCAGGGACTCCTTCCTCAATACCCAAACCTACCCACTTCCCTCTGACTGCACCCCTCATTTCCAAAGGGCTGCAATTTTATTTCCAAACCCAGTGATTGCCTGATGGGTATCTGCCTTTCCTTTTGTTCTGTTAGATCCTCACCATTAGCCAAAACTACTTCTTGTTGAAAATTATATATATATATATATATATATAATGTAGTAGTATTTTATAAAAATTTTAGTTTCCATTTAATTACTTTCAATAAATACATTTCCTAAACTAAGTTTATGTTCTTGAGAAAACAATGGTGTTGTTGAGATGATAGCTTTGGATTTAGATTATATTTTGATAATAGAATATAGGAAAATTTCCTTGTGTTTTTATTCCATTTTCAAAGAAATTGGTAGTGGGTTTTTTCTTTCTAATTTAAACATTCCCCTGCAGTGTTGATAACTCAAAACAAATCCCATTATACACAAGCGTAAGCACCAAGAAACAATGTTGAATTGAGTTGAAAAGCAAAACCAAATAGTATCTAGATGGAATAGTTGTTCTAAGATTTTCTTAAGGTACCTACCACTTTGATTGTCATTTCATTGTGTTAGGTGACATAGGGTATACTATAAACTGTCAGAAGCAGCCCATGCCCTCAAGGTTAAGTGCAAGACGCGAATGTGGGTTAAATAGTAAAAACAATGCAATACGGCATTTGTTCCTATTGCCAAATGTAAAAGGAGTGGATGAGATCTATAAGAATCACCAAAATGAGAAAAGCCTAAGGGTTGTGAAGAGAACTTGAGAACAGCTAGCAATCGCACAGACGAGGGGAATAAACACAATGGAAAAGCGACCACTACTACGGGTTTTAGACAGTGCTGGAAATAAACAAGCCTGGCTGGGGTGCTGAGTACTGTGGAACTGGTCTGGAAAGTTGAGATCAATAAAGTAAGAAATCAGGAAAGCAGAGATACAAAAGTCAGTGAAACGAGGTTAGGGGGAAATCCACATCTTTTAATTCCACCAAGGAAGGATTAGAATGAGTAGCAGTTCAGAGGCTGTGACGATATTTTAAGTTTGAAAACCTGTTAGTGGTAGGAAGAGAAGAATTGTGTGAGAAGCTACTATAAGGCCTGAAAACTGCATCAATACAAGGAGAAGCAAGCAAGGAGAAATGTGGACGACAGAGGAACCAAGCACATCGGAAGTAAGGGCATTTCATCCCATGAACACACGTGGACATGTTTGTAAAAATAATAACTGCCACTATTTCTTGAGGAGTTTCTGCATGTCAGAGAGTCCACTAACATTAGTAACAAGCATTTATGTTGTGAGTTCGAGGTGCTCGGTACTCTTTTAAAACATACTATCTGTATGTATAGAAGAATTTTTAACATCCATAGAGATATTATTGTCATGCAATCCTTATGCCATCCCTATATGAGATACTCATCTCCATCCTACATAGAAAGGAACCAGGGCACAGGGAGGTTTGGTGACCTGCCAGAGGTTGATGTAAAACCAGGATTCAAAACCAGATAGCCTGACTCTAGAACCTGAGGTTGTAACTGCTGTGCTATACTGCAGAGCATTCGAGGTACCCTAAGCCATCATGCCTCAGCACAGCCCAGCGACTGCAAGAAGTGGGTTTCCTGATTATTCCCACTGCCCATTCAGACACTGACTCTCGGCAAGTGCAGTAATGGTCAGAATATCTGAGGCTCATTGACTCCAAACCACCAGAAGCTTAGGAAATGAGGCAGTGCCAAGGTTATACCCGAGAGTCATTCACGCTGACTGAAATCCTGACGGTAGAGTAAATAATGAGGAACGCAGGGTTGCAACACTATGAAAAATATATCCCAATAATTTTTTAATTAACTTGAAATAATTATATTATTGATGTAATTTATTCTATCACCAGGTTGCATTAAATTTTTTATTGGCCATCTGAGTACATGTATTAATGATATCAATAAAAACACTTGGGCTAGGTTTTATTTTCCTAATTGCTTCATCTTCTTTTTCTGGTTCAATAATGATAATTATATAACATCAATATGAAAATTTCACTCTAGTGGAGGTGCCCCTTTTTGTTTTCCACTCTAAGCAGTATATTAATATTTATCATAATAATCCAGTGCAGCATTATAAATATGACCTAATAATATTTCATCACATTAATGATGTAAGTGACAAAAATTAATCGATATTCAGAAATGTTTCTAGATTTTTTTAAAAATTGGTGGTTATCAGCAAGACAAGGAACTTTTTCAAGTGGGATTTATAATGCAAGCCAAACCCCTGTAGCTTCTGATGCCAGAGGCAGAAAGATCCATCATTTCCCAGGCTGCTGTCTGAAACACAGGAGGATGACTTTTTTAAGTTTCACCAGATCCTGAAATGACCTAAGCGCCTAGATTGGCAACTCTTATCTCGCCTCTCAAAAACATCCTAATGGCCAGCTATCCACTTAAGCCACATCTCTACAATTACTCTTTGCAAAGGCAAAAAGGAAGTAAATTATTTGCAAGCGTAAAATCTGTGCCCAATCATAAGAAGCCTGAGGCTAGAAATCTGTTGTATACTTTCTTGCTTTCTGAAATAATATTAAGCTCAGGCATATATAATTATACAGGAACCACTAGGCTGTGAAGGATGAGAAAATATAACACAATTATCTCTTCACAAACCTCAGCTGAAATCTGACAGAAATCAACATGAGCTGAGAACACTCCTCTCCTCCCCTCCTCTTTTCCCTCTCCAATTTAACCCCTGGCTTCAAACTTCAGTCTACAGAATTTATGTCTGAGAATCTGCCTACATGCCTGTCACAAGACAACGGGGCTGGTCCAGACAGCCTCCTGTGGGAGATGTCACATTCAATCCAGGGATGACATTTGCAGGAAAAGCATGGTTGTTTTGATGCACTGGGGACGTTCTGCAGCTCGTAATCAACTGGAAACCATGCAGTCCGTGGGGGCCAAGGCCAGCTCTGCTCAGGAATTCACAGCAAGACAGAAAAGGAAGAGGGAATTTGGATCTGAGAATGGGGCAGAAATTAACACCAGGAAAATGAGGAGAAGGATAGTAAGAGGAGACCAGAGAGTTGTTTCCAGATTTGCCTGATGCCTGCAGAAGTCCCTTTTGCCCCCCAGAAAACTTGCAGGCATAGAATATGAAGACTCCCCGGGAAAAGTAATCCTTTTCCATTCCTTACCTCTGATCAGTGTTTTCTTAAGCTAGTTTTTCTATGACCTGGCACTATTTCTTCTCATCTCACTACTTCATTTTTGGCTCAGTCCTTGGCAGTCTTATCTAGCTTTATTCAGGACACTCTCATGATCTCCATTCACCCTGTGCAGCCTATGGGACAACTCTGCCTCAGTAGGAAACCAACAATAGCTCCAGGTACCCCATCCTGAGACAAGTGCCCCAGACACCCATTAGATTAAATTCATATAAAGCAAAATAGGGAAAATTTGCTGCTGGTGGCACAACCATTTCCAAATAAGAACTGAGTATCTATGTGAAAATTTGTTTTTGTGTAGTTTTTATATCTATGAACCACCATCAAGTCTGGTTTTGCCTCCTAGTAGAAGGACAGAAGGCATGGCATGTTGGAATGAAAGAAGTAGGTTGTGGAAAAAGAATTTGATTCCACCATCATTGTTAACAGAAGTTACTGGGGCCACGTAAAACCCTGGTAGGTCAACATGTTCTTGAGAAAGCTCAGTTCATGTAGAAAATATTGTCAATAGAAGATTTCAGAATGGATGAATAGAGGCACCCAGCACTCACATGTTCTTCTGCAAAGAAGAACCAAAGTGACAGAGATAAGTGTTAAAGGTATAGAAAATCTATTCAGTGAAATGATAACAGAAAACTTCCCTGATCTTGGGAAAGACATGAGCATCCATGAACAGGAGGGCTGTAGAACCCCAAATAGATATCACCTGAAAACATCTGTAGTATGACATATTATAGTGAAACTGTCAAAAGCATGGGACAAAGAAAGAATTTTAAAATCTGAAAAAGAAAAGTGCCGAGTCACAGTCAAGGTTAACCCCATTAGGATAGCAACAGTATCCTCGGTGGAAATCCTACAGGCCAAGAGGAAAATCAATTGACCTAGGTCATATTCCAAGTCCTGAAAGAAGATACCTGCCAACCAAGATTACTACATCCAGGAAAGATATCCTTCAGAAAATAAAAACTAAAGAACCTTCCAACGAAAGCAAAAACTGATGAAAATCATGACCAAAAAGGCCAGCTTTACAGAAGATGTTTAAGAAGTCTCAAACTTAGATGTGAAAGATAATATGACAGCATGTGAAAGTTAAAATCCTACCAGAAACTCTTCCTGTACACAAAAGAGTAATAGAAAATTATCAAAAAATATTAATGCAACTAACTATCAAGCCACAAAGATGAATAAGAGAGGAAGAAAAAGTTAGGCATAGTGGTGCGTGTCTGTAATCCCAGCTACTCAGGAGGCTAAGGCAGGAGGATCACAAGCTGAAAGTCAACCTTGGCAATTTAGTGAGACTGTCTCAAAACAAAAGCAAATAAAACAGGCTGGTGATATAGGTCAATGTTTCCTAGGTTCAATCATCAGTGAAAGAGAGAGAGAGAGAGAGATGGGGATATCAAGAAAATGACAGGGATACATCCATTCCATAGCTTCCAATAATTACCATGAATATAGATAGACTAAATTATCCAATCAAAAAATACAGGTGGCTGAGTGGATATTAAAAAGAAAGCAACCCAACAATATGCTGCCTGTAAAAAACTCACCTCACTAATAAATAGGGGTTAATTAGAAGAATGGAAAGTGGTGCTTCAATAAAATGATACCTAAAAGTAACTACATCTAAATCTCACAAAATAGAAGTTAAAACAATAGCTATAAATGAAAAAGAAGACCAGTATATAATGATCAGGGGTGTCAATTCATTGCTAAGATAATGGTTGTAAATTTATATATACCTAATGTCAGAGCAACAAATTTTATAAAATGAACACTATTAGACCTAAAAGGAGAGATGGTTCCAATACATTAACAGTGGGGGATTTCAATTCAGTCTCATCAATGAATAAATCACTCAGACCATAAAAGGACCAACAAAGAAACATCACAATTAAACTATACTACAGATCAAATGGAGCTACCACCATTATATCCAAAAGTTGCAGAATATATGCTGTTTTCATCAGTGCACAGAGCTTTCTCTAGAGTGGGCAGTAGTTAGACCACAAAACAAGTCTTAACAAATTCAAAAAGTTGAAATCATATTCTGTATACTTTCTAATCACAGCAGCATAAAACTAGAGGTCAACCTTAGAACCTATACAACTGCATGGAAAATGAACAACACAAATTTGTTAGGTCACTGAAAAAGTTAGAAGTAAATTTTTAAAATTTCATGAAACATGATGAAAATACACCAAAAGCAATATGAAGAAGAAAGCTTAGAGCAATGTGTGTTTACATAAAAAGAATGCAAAAATTTTTTTAAAAATTAATGTTTCATGTCATAGACATAGTAAATCAGTAACAAGCCAAACCCAAGATTAGTGGGAGGAAAGAAATAACAAAGATTAGAACATAAATAAATGAAGTAGGGACAAAAGAATCAATGAAACAGAGTTGGCTTTTTGAATTCTTTGAAAAGATTAACAATTCTTATAAACCTATTTCTTGCTTAGTTTAAAGAGAGAAAGAGAGAACAACCAAATTAAAATCTGAAAACAGAGCCAGTACAACTGATGCAACAGAAATACAAAGAAATCATGAAGGATCATTTGAAAAATTATATGCTAACAAATTGTCAAATTTAGAAGAAATGGACAAATTTCTTCACCCACATGGCCTACCAAAATTGAATCAAGAAGATACAACTAAACTGGAATAGACCTATGACAAGTAGTGAGATGGAATCAGTAATAAAAAGTCTTCAACAGAGGAAAAGCTCAGGACCACATGGCTCCTGTGTTGAATTTTACTAAACATTTAAAGAAGAATTAAAGTCAATTCTTCTATGTAAATTAGTACAGCCACTATAGAGAACAGTATGGATGTTCTTTGTAAAAAAAAAAAAAAAAAAAAACCTAAAATTAGAACTACCATATGATCAGCTATCCTGCTTCTCGGTATCTATCCAAAGGAACTGACATCAGCATGCAAAAGAGCTATCTGAATGTTGGTGTTTATTACAGCACTATTCTCAATAGCTAAGAGAAGGAATCAGGCAAGGTGCCCATCAACAGATGAATGCGTAAAGAAAATATTGCATGTTTACTCATGGAGGATTATTCTTCCATAAAGAAATAATGAAATCCTGTCCTCTGTAGTAAAATGGGTGGAAATACAACACACCATGCTGCTAACAAGCCAAATAAGTCAGACACAGAAAGACACATATCACATAGTCTTTCTCATAGGTAGAAACTGAAAACAAGTTGACCTGAAGGTAGAATAGTGATTGTTAGAGGTGGGGAGGGATCCTGGGATGGTGTTGGGGTGCTGGTGGAAGAAGGGTAGACAGATATAATCAAGGCACACTATGTGCTCCTATGAGGACATCACACTGAATCTCAATATGCACAATTAATACATGTTAAGAAACCATGGTCAATTAATTGTTATCTGGCTACAAGGATAACTTGAAATTTTCACATCCCGGGTCACTTTTGCCTCGTTCACATCTTTCTGACCACCTCTGTTGTTCTCATTTTCTCTGTAGCTTTTGTGGTCAGGAGGCTGAGGGTTCTGTTTGTGTGCACTCAGGATAACTACCTTCGCCTTTTAACCCGAAATGCCACATTGCATCTTCAGAAGCAAAGTGGTTTAGCTGAAAGCAAACTTAGAAGACTATGGGTGAGGCTTTCTGTAGTCTCAAAAGGAATCGAGTGCAGGGGGACCAAGGCGAAGGTAATTATAGGAGCAAACTATGGAAGCCACACTTTTGTCTGCTGCCTCTTTGTTGAAGGTTCACGATGAACCTGCGTCCCTTTCCCAGCAGAGTGGCAATTCCTGTTAGTTGAGGGGTTAGGAATAATTAGCACCTGTCAAATCCCAGGTCTCTTGGAAGCCCTCTTGGCCCAGTGATCTAAGAGAAAACTAATGATGAGCCTTCGAGCCTTAATATGAGCAAATAAAGCGAAGACCCACAGGAGCTTTTCAGCAATACAAGATGCAGAGCCAGATCAAGAGGTGTCAAATCAAGGAGTGGCCACTATTTAAATGTCACAAAAAAATGTTTCTTAGATTATTTACTGTGTGACATTACCAACACTATCATTTTTCGAGTTGACATACATAATGCAGGTTAATTTAATTCTCCAGTTTTCTGATTCTCTCACTTATCCTCTCGTAAGGGTAGAATTATGTTCCCCTCAAATTCGTGTTGGGGTCCTCATCTCTAGTACTATATTTGGAGATAAAGCCTTAAATGTGACCATATTTGGAGATAAAGAGATAATTAAGTTAAAGTAAGGTAGTTAGGGTGGGCCCTGATCCAATCTGCCTGGTATCCTTACAAAAAAAGGGAAATATGGATGCACAGAAAGACACAGGAACACACACAGGAAAGAGAAGTGAGGAGACGGGGAAAGTGGACATTTGCAAAGCAAAATCAGGGGCTGTGGAAGATGTAACCTTGCTGGCACCTTGATCTTGGACCTTTAGGTTCCAGAAATACAGATATAGATATAGATACAGATACAAATACAGATATAGATATAGATTGCAAACTATTATCTTTTGCAAACTAATATGCCTCCCTACCTAGGAAGCATTAATATCAAATAGTATTATGGTTTCCTATATTTAAAAAAAAAGTAAAAAGCATGACAACCTATAGAAGATCAACATATACTGTGCATGTATTCCTTGGCCCTCGGGGCTCAGTTTCTTACTGTCTTTTTGTTTTGCCATCCAGCCCTGACTTCTGTGATGGCTCTGGGCTTCCTGCTGAGTTTTACCCCTGAAGTCACTGGCCAGAGCTTGCAGAGCAGGAGAAAGGGAGACTGGGCTGCCACCCGGCAGCATCTGTGTGTCTCTAGGTCTCCAGCTGCTGCTGAACTGGCCAATGGTGTGACAGCTTCTGCACTGATGCCGCACCCTGGGTTCCAGCAGCACCGTCTGTCTTTTTCCTTTGCCTTCCACTTCGGCATTGGTAGTAACTACCTAGTGTTCTAGTGTCTGGGTTTTCGCACCATTCTTTTTGGCTTCTGGGCAATGTGAAAACATGTAAATAATGCCCTGCTTTAAGTTCGACGAGAGTTAAGTATAAAATATGGTTTTGTATTCCTCATTAGACCCTGTCCAATTTCAACTTCTCTCCTCCTAATAACATTGTTCTACAAACTAGCTGCTGGAGCTCCACCCATCCTAATGGAGGACAGGAGAAGGGAGGTGAAGTAGAATGAAGAAGCCTTGCATCTTGGCTAACTCAGCTCCTTTAAATAGCACAGTTGGAAAAATCACACACATTTCTGTTTGTATCTCATTGGCTAACACTTAAATCACATGACCAGGACCAAGGAAAGAGGCAAATCTTCCAGATAAGCAAAAGATGCCACATTACACTTAGTTCAATCTTAGTAATTTTGACATCAAGTGCTCTTCCATTTAAATTCAAATCAACAGCTCTCCCCTTCAAATCCGAGCAACTTATGTGCTCTCTGGTATTAATTACACTACTCTGCTAATCCCAAAGCATTTACTCAGAAAGGAAATGGTGTGGCATCTAAGAGCCAGTGAAGGGCAGGGAATGATTCAGGTTACCTACTGCTGCGAAGCAGGTCACGCAGCTTGGAATAAATGTTTGTGGTCTCTCATTGTTGGGGTGCTGGACTCGGATGGGGAGTTCTCCGCTGGGGTGTCTCAGGGGGTCGTGGAGGTACCCAGGGCGTCAGTGTTTGGAAGCACCGGCTAAGCCACACCGATCTCTTGGCTGTGGCCTGGGACATCTGTGGACTGCTGACTTTATTGCACAAGCACAGCCTGATCACATGGCGTGGGCTTCTCAGAACGCCGGGTCTGGGGTCCAAGACAAGCATCCCAAGAAGCCCAGCCAGAAGCTGCTAAGATCCTCCCGGCTCAGCCTTGCAATTTTCCAGTGTCACTTTCCCCTTATTCAGTTGGACAGACAGATTCAGGAACGGAGGAATGAGCTTCTAATCACACTAAAGCAAGCACGGGAGGTGGGAGGCAGTGTGACAGACACATTTGTGAAGTTCAGTTTGCAGTGATTAGGAAGAAGCAGACCTGTGACCCGTTCCTGTGGGACCTTGGTTTAGATGCTCTCTCTCTCTGAGAACTGGGATATTCTGCAGTTAAAGGAAAGAACTGAACGAGGTATTCTTTGCAGTTCATTCATGCTAAAATTACTCAGTTTTTGCTCATTGTGAACCATGACATCTGTATCTATCTAGCTATAGGTCCTGAAAAATCAAGCCATAGAAAAGGAAAAGCTTAAATTGCCAGCAATTCTTACGATGTAGCTTTTAGACAGAGCATGTAAGGAATTAGATGATTAAAGACGTTTCACAAAAGCACACCCATGTTTCAAAGCTGTAGAGCAGCAAAGAAACATTATCATTCCACCAAATTAAAAGCCTCAATAGAGAAAGGGAGTGTGAAAATGGGAGCCTCCTTTCTCAACAAGAGCCACTCCGTGCACATTAATCTTTGCCTGCCAACCTCAGCGCACAGGGTGCCCGCACTCGCCTAAGGTCTTACTGTTTTCTTTTTTATTGGAGAGGCGCCACTGGAACAGGGAATATAATTTTTACCATAGAAAATTAGAGCTGAAGGGGACCTCAAGGTCATCTTCTCCAGTGCAGTGACACTGAGCAGGGGAGTACAAATGACATAGCCCACGGAGCAGGTCGTCATCTGCAGGTTAAATGGTCAGGGCGGAGCTGTGGACCAAGGCGGAGTTCTCAGCAGCAAACTAGCAGAAGGCCCCATCCCTGGGAGACAGAAAGTGCTGCGTGGATTTCAAATGTGTTCATTTCATCTCCTTCCTCCCTCCCTCTTTGTCTTTCTTTCTTCCTTTCTCCCTTCTTCCCTTCCTCCCTCCTTTCCTCACTCTCTCCTTTCCTTCCTTCCTTCCTTCCTTCCTTCCTTCGTTCCCTCCTTCCTTCCTTCCTACCCTCCCTTCCTCTTTTCCAGTTCCTCTCTTCCTTTCTCAGCACTGCTTCATGGATATAAACATCAGAAAGTGCTCTCTCAGTGATTTCCTCTGGCTCTTACCTCAACGCTACCAAATGTCCAAGTCCTAATGTTCGCGTTTGACAGCTGAGGGAAACGGAGCTCTTGGGAGTTAAAGCTTTAGCCCAGAGCCCATGGCTGGTATGAGCAGAGGGCAGCACGGGGCTTGCTGATTTCTGTTGTGAACCCTTTCTTTCACACATTTTCTCTTTCCTGTGAGTCATAATCGCTCTTCTATTGGCTAAGATTTATTGAGTCCTCACTGTGTGCAGGAATCTGTGTGAGGCATCTTATTCGTTGTATTTTATGATGATATTAATATCCTATTTTGTTCAGCCTTCCTGATATTGTGGGCAGCCCAGATGCCTAAACAGAGGTAGGGAGAGGCTGAGTTAAGGCTCCAGGGTCATGAAGCTACTTAATGTGAGATTGAGAATAAAAGCCAGGATAACAGACTCAAATTTTCAAGTCCTCATGAAATGCTTTTTAATCCTTCCACTCTCCGGTCATCTGAGAAAGTCGAGCTCCATACTCACATTTTCACACTCCTGAGAAATAACAATCGATATTAAAGATCTATCTGATGTCATAGACAGTGCATTTGTGCATGGAGAATTAACACATTAATTCATTAGGGGAAGCATTACATTTGCTGCTGCAGCAAATAAGGACTTAGACTAACTTCTCTGCTACAGATAAGAGTTTCTTACCATGAGTTCGGTTGGTCCAAAATGAAAACACGGGGTGGATGATCTTACAGACCCAGATCTGGGATTAAGCTCTGTGAAGGACCTAATTGGCTTCTTTGGGCAATTAGGCAATTGCCTTATGTATGAAATAAAGAGATTGGGTGAAAAAGTGAAAATGATAACTCTGAAATGCGCAGTATGACATTATTATCTATCCATATTTTCTGGCTGAGAAAGATCAAAACTATTTCTTTGGCCCGGGTTCCATTATTCGCTAAGTGGGTCCTCCGCATTTCCCCTGGCGGGGAGGGGAGAAGGCTGCTTTCCCAGGTGCTGTACTCCGAGCCCTCTGCAGCCTTGGCTCCATCTTGTGTCTCCTGCAGAGTCTCAGCCTTGCCAGAGATGCAACCCATCGCATTCCTGTTGGGCTTCCCCACATTTCTGTCTGCACCCCAGAGTGCTTCACAGTGTATATTTACTTATTTTTAAATCGCTAGAAATTTCTTTAAATTTTCCCACAAGAAATTTAACAATATTGAGACACTTAAAGGGAAAAATTTTCCTACTGATCACAAATAATTTGTAACACTTCACAGATACCAAACACTTTCCTTTTCCTGGGTCTTTTTGGCCTTTATAGCATCCTGGTTTCCACAGAGGAGAAGATCTGGACTCATGTGATCTAAAGGATATGTCTGGGTGGTCACTTCGATTAGCTCATATCCCCAAGCTGTTCAGTGGCACCATGGCCCTTCAAGCATCTAAGACTCCAGCTTGGGCCCCCAAGCCAATAATCAGTGTTTGAGAATCAGCCTGTATTTCCCATCTCAGAATTGTTTCACTGGCCTGCATGAGGAACTAGAAGAGGTAGCTCCATCACGAATTGGCCGGACCCAGATCTGACCTCCTCCCTACCCGAGTGTAGACAGTCAAGTGTGTTGTCCAGTGCAGCATTAAAGAAACCAGCTTCCCCTCACCATGACGCATGGCAAAAATGTGCCTCTCCTGCCCCTTTCATCACCTGACCATAGCAGAACTCTTCTTCATTCTATTTCTTACAATTTAGAGTTGTCTCTCAGAGTTGCATCCCCATCTCCTAACACCAAAGAGCAGGGTGGGAACTTGATCAATAAACTCATTGTTTATAATAGAATATGGGTGCTAATCGATTCCTGCATCCCTCTTCCCAGATAAGATGCAGTCATCAAGAAGGCTTTCCACTCTTGCACTCGGAGATGTGAGACTAAGACATGAACGTAGAAACCTGGGCATATTATAAAGCCAAGTGTTTATTAATAAAGCAAAGCCTCACCTACTGCTCAAAACACTCCGTGTAAGCAATTACTAAATGGCACAATAGAAGATGAAAATGTTTGCCAACCATATATCTGATAAGGGGTTGATATTCAAAACTTATGAGGAAATCACACAAGTTGGATTCCCTTTTTGTGTGTTATTTACCACAATAAAAAGCAAAAGAATTGAATGAACAAATAAATGGTTGGATGAATGTGTTTGTGAGCACAATCACTATATGACACTGGACCGAATACTTCATCTTTTCCAGCCAGAGTTCAGTAATCTATACTATGGAGTGATGTTGTGAGACTGAAATGAAATGATTACTAATTGTAAAATGCTACGGAATGAAAGGAAGGTTACTGCCATAAAGTGTATTTGTATCTCTCAACCTGCAGGAGAAGTCATCATGGGACATCGTTGATGTTGACAAAATTTCTCAAGGGTAGTCAGTAATAAAAACATTTCTTCATAAACATTACACTTAAAAAGGCTTTTAGGTTCAATGGCCGAATTGTTTCAAATAGCAGTCAGTTTTTATTAAAAAAAGAAAACAAATGAGTTT
>RJWM01018762.1:0-40243 GCA_004363535.1 Dasyprocta punctata
TTTTTTTACAAAAGCATCTAGCCTGTATGGACCCCAGGGATCCTTCCTGTGGGCCAGATGATTGTCCTGCAGTTTTGGCCATCACTGCTCCTGAAGCAAATAATCCACTCACGTCACAGGATATCCCAGGACCCCTGACTCAGACCTCAGCTCTTTCTGCGGAGCAGTTCCATCTAGTGGACCAAAATGGGCAGCCTGTTCAATATGAACTTCAGTCACTGGGGGAGTCACAAATGGTGAGTGTATTTTATAAATAACCAGTTTATGCTATTTAGCAAAATGTATTAGTCTTACTAGATGATGTTAATTTCTTGATATTATTACCTGCCTTGTGCAGAAAATTCTGTTTCCATGGCTTTCATTTTTATGTAAGGATTTTAAAAGGTTCTCTTTCAAACTTACAAGTAGCACTTTAAACTAGTTTTACTAAGGTGCTTACATCTGGGCACATTGGTGTTTTGAGGTGAATTGGAACTGTAACATCATCTGTAATAAGTGCTAAAATTTACATGTAACTTAGGTGTTTCTCGGGATATGCAGTAGACTGAACTAGTAACTTGCATGTGACATACCGGTATCCTTTTTTGAAAAGAATGCATTTCTCTATGGCCTTCTACTTCTCTAGGGTCTGTTCATTTCAGAAAATTGCCCATGTTTTGATTGGGTCTTTTATTTCGGGAGGAGTCTAATTATTTTGAATTCTTCATATATTCTAGACATCACTCCTCTGTCCGAGGAAATATAAATAACAAGTAAAATAAAGATAGATAGTAAAGTAGGGAGATCTTTTTTTAAAGGGAAAGGGGAACAAGAGATGGAGGGAAAAGAGATGAAAAAAAAGAATTAAAAGAAAAAAGTGGAAATAGAGCTTTTGCAGATGGAAAGGTGACCAAGAGATGGAAGAAACGGAGGAATGGGAGTGAGAGAGGTAGAGGACAAAGAGAGAATTAAGAGGTGTTATGTTCACATACCAGCTCCCCAGGATAAGTGTGATTATTGCATACTGTAAGCACGTACTAATAACAAATGTTTTAGAGGGAGGAAGCAGTGGAGGTGGAGATTCCGCAGGCTCACCCTCTGCTCTGTGCAGGGAGGTGGGAGGTGTGGTGTGAATGGCAGGGTGCCCAGGTGAGGACAGGGAGAGTGCGGGTGCAAACTGCTGGCTCCGAGTGAGGTTTGCAGAGCTCCACAGCAGAGCCCCTAAGTCCAGATGTATGAAGGGCTATCATTTATATATGGTGCCGTGCCTTAGAAAAGAAATTGTTTGATTCTGAAAAAGTTACCATTCTTCTTGTAATTAAACGTTCTATACAAAGTGATATTAAGCACCTGTAGCAGAACAGACAGCAGACTCCTAGTAGAATAGTAAAACTGTGTCAGTAGGAGACCAGTAAATCAGATAAAGTATGTAAGAAGTCCGAAAACTTAACTTTCTCTTTTTGGGGGGCATACTGAGAATTGAACTCAGTACCTCATGCTTGCCAAGCAAGCTTTGCACCACTGAGCTGTATCCCCGGCCCCTAAAAACTTACTTTGAAGTCAGGTGTTACTTACGTTTTCAAATGATAGGTTCAAAATATTTTTCTTCGCAGCCAGGCATGGTGGCGCATGCCTTTAATCCCAGCACTCAGGAGGCAGAGGTAGGAGGAGCGTTGTGAGTTCGAGGCCGGCTTGGGCCACAACGTGAGTGCGAAGGCCGGCCTGAGCTACATAGTGCGACTCTGCCTCAAAAAACTAGGGCTGGGAGTTTGGCTCAGCAGCTTAAGCGCCTGTCTGGCAGGCACGAGGCTGTGAGTTTGATCCCCGGTGCCACAAAAAAAAAAAAAAAAAAAAATTTCTTCAACTTCAAATGCCTTTTTAGTTGATATTCCTCTAAATTTGGGAAAGTAGTACAGTATTGGGAAAAATAGTATAGTAATTCCCTGTGAGTTCAGGCTTTTTGAACACTACCTAATCCTCTTTATGGAACAAGACAGATAATGTAGAAATATGTACATAAATCCTGTTTAATCAGACAACTAACAAGTTACCATTTTAACTAATGCCAGTGACTTAAAATATGGGACAAAGGATTGCTACACAAGTCAGATGTACATGGATAATATAAGTGGCAGAGCATAAATGTATTAAGTACAGTTATAGCTGTGTCCACATTACTAAGTAATTAGGCTTCATGCATATATTATAATGATTAAGACTATGAGTAATAACCAGGCGTGGTGGCGCACACCTGCAATCCCAATCCTTGGGAGGCTGAGGCAGGAGGTTTGTTGTGAGTTTGAGGCCAGCCTGGGCTGCAGAGTGAAACCTTGTCTCAAAAAACAAAACAAAAAAAAAAAGACTGTAAGTAATTAAGACCATGGTCTGTAGGGTCAGACTAACTGTTTTGAACCGTGGCTTTGCCACCCATCAATTGTGAGAACTTGGAAAATATTTTTGTGTGTCTCAGTCTTTTCATCTGTAAAACGAGTAACATAGTATCCTTTGTAGAGATAGGTATGTGTTTTGGTTTTGGCTCAGTATATTCTGTTCAATCATTGTAGGCATATGCATTTAATTGTTTTTTAATGCTTCCAAGATGATCGTTGCTAGCCCATCAGAAAATGGACAGGTGCTTCATGTAATTCCGTCTACCCAGACAGGACTGGGACAAGTGATTGTGCCTCGGGGGCAGCTCGTGGACACAGATGGTCCTCAGGGTGAGTAATGATGAGATACTGGGGATTTGAGAACATTTGGAAACAAACACGTATTCTGGAAAATCACCTTGTGGAAGTCAGTGTTGACATTGGTTTCTTTAGGTGAAATTGTGAACTGAATAATCAGAAAAAAATCTCAGCCCAAATAAATTTCAAGTTCATTTTTCAACTCCTATCTAGGTTAGCTGTCTATTTCATTTTGGAATTCTATGAAACTGGTTGACTCCTGCTTCCTCTCAAATGACCAGTGAGCATAAAATAAATTCTTCTTAATTATAATAGCAGTAATAATAATAGCAACAATAACAAGAATAGAGTGCTTAGCTTTAGGAGACTTTTAAATTTGCATTTTTATTAATATTTTTTGTTAGTCCTGTGGCTCATTACTTTTTTAAACTATCATTTTTATCCTCTTGCCCTTTATCTCTTTTCGGTGTTTTCCAGATTCAAAAGGAAGAATTTCCTCATTTCTTTTCACCTATTCTTTCTTTACCTGTTTGATAATATCTCTATTCTCGTTTTGCTTCCATCCCTTTCTCATCTATTTAAATTCATTTCCTAACATCATAGCTACAGTAGTTTGTTGCTTTTTCATAAGTGGTGGCTTAAGGTAGATCTTTATACATTTATTTTGTTATTCTTTGTCTGTTAGCAGTCACTAAAAAGAAAAAGAGTTCCCAGAAAACCTAAATATGGTATATAAAGAAAGTTCTACATTTTCCTGATTATTTCTGCCACCTTTATAGCCTACCCTTTCAGTATAAGTTCCAAAAACTTAACTACAAAATTTCAGTAGTACTTTTAAATCATAATTTAAAAGTAACCAAGTTTATTGGAGACGTTTTCAATAAAGCATTTAAAGTTTTGTTACCTTTGGTTTCAGAACAAGTCTGTCTTTTCTTATTATAAATTAGAAGGTCTAGTTAGCTCCATTTTCATAATGATGTCAAAATGCTGATGTTGCTTTGTTCTTCTTCTCCTGTCAAGATGTCTCTGAAGAGAAATCCAGTGACAGGAATGGAGCGACACCAAGGGCGGAGGCTCTGGCAGACAGCACCAGCGGTTCCACCCTCCAGCCACCTGTGTCCCCCACATTGCCCAGAAAGGCCATGGCCAGGTGGCTCAGTGGGCAGGGGAAGCTCATCTTTCTACATCACTATGGAAATCTTCTTTGAAATTATCACGTCTAAAAGTGCCCATAAAAAAGATGAGGCATTCAGAAAATGGAAGAAACTATCATCAAAAATACGTATTTAATTATTTTAGTGGCATCTTGAAAATATGGCTACTTGAGAAACTGCACCTATCACATGTGCTGGTCATCCGCGGGGTCGCTTGCCCAGGGGTCCTCGGAGGCTGCTTAAAGGCTGCATCGTCTCTGATAGATTTTAAAACAAAGCGACATCCCTGCTAAGGGCCAGGGATAGAGCTCAGCAGCACAGCACTTGCCTGGCAAGTGTGAGGTCATGAGTTCGATTCCCGGTACCAAAAAATTTAAAAAATAAATAATAAAAAAACAATTAAAAAAAAAAGACTTCCATTCTAGTTCCTAAACATTTTTAATGGTTTCATCACATTTTTTGTGCATATAATTCCTTTGCCATAAAATGTTTTTGCTACCTTCCATTTCAGTTTTTTAAAAAATTTTTTCTTGAAATAACTTCAGATAATTTAGAGAAAGAATCAAGAAATCTTTTCATAAAAAAAGAAATCTTAGTCAGACGTGGTGGCGCACACCTTTAATCCCAGCACTCGAGAGGCTGAGGTAGGAGGAGCTTTATGAGTCTGAGGCTGGTTTGGGCTACAACATGAGTGCAAGGCAGGCCTGAGCTACATGGTGTGACCCTGCCTCAAAAAAAAAAAACCAAAAAAAAAACCAAAAGCTTGGGCTCAATTGTTTTTTGTTTTTGTTTTGGGTACCGGGGATCAAACTCATGACCTTACACTTGCCAGGCAGGCGCTTATGCTGCTGAGCCAAATCCCCAGCCTTGTTTTTGTTTTTTGATTTTGAGACAGGGTCTCACTGTGCAGTTCAGGCTGGCCTTGAACTCACTATGCATCCCATGCTGTTCATTGAACTCACAGTGATCCTCCTGCTTCAGCCTCCCTTGTGCTGGTATTACTGGCTTGTGCCACCATGCCCAGCTGTGCTTGTTACTCTTATCAAATCATCTAAAATTGTGTTTTTTAGCTCTTTTTCTGATAAATGAAGAATAATTACATAATGAGAAGAATACAATAGGCTGGACTGGTGCATGTCTGTAATCGCAGCACTCAGGAGGCTGAGGCAGGAGGATTGCCATGAGTTTGAGGGCAGCCTGGGTCTCAAACTATGAGCTACACAGTGAGTTCAAGGGCAGCCTAAACTATACAGAAAGACCCTTGTCTCAAAAAGCCAAAAACAAAAGAAAAAAAAGATGAAGAAGAATACAAAATAAGTTTTGAAAGAGACATGTAAAATGCTTAAACATTTTGAGTGTACATGTAATCCAGAACAAATTGAGACCTTTAATTAATAGTGAATAAAACAGTAATGGTTAAAGCAGATGATAAGTAAACCATCTGATCAACCTATAGTTGTTAAAATTTTACTGATGGTCTCAATACATTGTCTTTGACACTGGCTAAGAAGATAGGGCAATTAAACGCCTTTCATGTGTGTAGAACCTTGCATTTATTTCCATGTTCCTTCTCTGCCCCAGAGTGCTTGATGAACCTGTGCTGGCTCCTCTCCAGCCCCTTTCTGCTAACACACCCATGTGGGCCTGCCGCCTTAGGAGCTGTGAGGTAAGATAAAATAACCCTTACTGAGATCATTTGACTGATTGCAACCACAGTGCATCTCAGAATACCCTCTTTTGAGCACAACTAAAACAGGATGTGTCTGTAGTGCTATTTCACTAAGTCTGTAGTGACTGTAAGTTTTGTTAAAGCAGGTTTTTTTGGTTTTTGGTTTTTGGTACTGGGAATCAAACTCAGGACCTCGCATTTGCCAGGCGGGCACTGTGCCACTGAGCCATATCCCCGACCCCAAAGCAGAAGGTGTTTTGTTTTGTTTTGTTTTGTTTTTTTGGTACCAGGGATCAAACTCAATCTCGCACTTGCCAGACAGGGGCTTATGCCGCTGAGCTAAATCCCTGGCCCTTGTTTTTCATTTTTAACCTTTATTTCTTACAGTGAATTATACCTAACATAAAATGTACTCTTGTAAACATTGTAAGTACGCGGTTTGGTGGCATGGAGTACATTTGTGATGCTGTGGCGCTATCACCACCATCTGTCCACCTCTGCAACTCTTAGACCCTGTTTCTTTCTGACCCAGAACTGCTGCACAATTCCAAAGAGAGCAAGAAACTTGTACTTCTTCCCCAGGAGATAAAAGTATCGGTGGGGCATTTCTGATGGTTCCTGGATCCTTTGTTCCTTCTCCATAGGAAGTGAATGACTAATTGGCGGTTTGTCAGGACTGAAGTTCAGCCCTGCCTAGTTTTCCCTTCCATGATGTCCTACCAGGGACACACATATATTCTGATCCTTTAACCAGTGAACATACTTGGCAGATACTGCCCTTGTATAGAAAAACTGTGGTTGTAGGAAAGTGAGGACGATTTGGGAAGAAGCTGTAGGAAGCTCCTTTGCATGTGGGTCAGAAAGGTGCACTTCAATTTGTTGAAGACCTATTTTCAATCCTGTTTTAGAAGAGAATTGAATGCAGTGTGTTAAAGCTGAAGTTATTCCTGCATTACCGTCTTTTCTTCTCTTGCAAGTTCCTTCCCTTGTCTTCCATGAAACTTCACTATCATGTGCCTCTGCTCTGATTTTTGGGCCATTCCTTCTCTTTTTATGCGTGCCTTCTTTTCATATTCTCAGTAGAAATTCTTCGGTTCTCACTTTTGACCTTGTCCTTTTTTTTCTACATTGTTTTGGTTTTGGTTTTGAAACAGGGTCTCACTATGTTGCCTATGCTCTGGCTGAACTCACAGTAACCCTCCTACCTTAGCCTGCTGAGTGCTGGGATGATAAGCATGCACCACCAGGCCCAACCTCTTAGAGGGATTATCTAGTTTGTTGACTTTCAACTCTCACAACCTGAAAATGATTTTCAGATCGGTATCACCTGTTCCTCAATTCTTACTGTTTTCTCATATATCCAGCTACTTACTTAAAGCTTTACTTGGATTTCCTGTTATTATTCACTTCATCCCAAATTGAAATAATCTACCACGCCGTAACTAGCTCTACTTCGTAAATTCCTTGTCTACATAGTGACAAACACCATTGTCTTAGAAACCCAAGCACAAAGTTTTAGACTGATTTCCTTTTCTACACCTGCCTTGTTCATTTAAATTTTCCATTTAACGTTATCTTTACCCCCATTCTCCCATACACCTTTGTTATTTTACACGTGATTACAGTAAATTTCTCCTTAAACACTCTTACACCCCCCCACACACCTGCCTCAGAGGTGAGATGTTTTTTGAGACAGGGTCTCACTGCATAGTTCAGGCAGGCCTCGGACTCAGTGATCCTCTTGCCTCTTCCTCCCAAATGCCAGGGTTGAGGCATGTGCTCTACACTTGACGCCTGCTAATCTCTTTCCTGGTCCCTGATGTGTATTTTTATAAAATTGCTTATCTTTAATAAATACTGTTTTCAGGGTCGGGGATTTAGCTTAGTAGCCTAAGCACCTGCCAGACAGGCTCGAGGTTGTGAGTTCGATCCCTGGTACCAAAAAAAAAAAAATTAAAAAAAAACCTGTTTTCATTGTCTTTTCTCACTGTCCAATAAATTCAATGTCATTTTCTCCACATTATGTAGCCAGTTAGCTTTTAAAATCTTCCATAATCTGCTGGGCGTGGTGCACACCTGCAGTGCCCACTCTTGGGAGACTGAGGCAGGTGGATCACTGTAAATTCGAGGTCAACTTGCATTGCATAATTTGAGGCCAGCCTGAAAAAACAATAAAAACAAACAAAACAATAAAAAAAGAAGTCTTCTGTAATATGGCATCATCTTACTGTGTCCTATTTTATTTTCTACTTTTCTCTAGCTCAGCCTCCATTCTTGTTAATCTAGTTCTCTGACTTTCTACAAATGTGCTAGAATCTTTCTTTAGTCCTTTTTTTCCCATGTGTTACCATTCTTAATTATGTATTAGCATGAGTTGTTCATTGTTATACAACTTCTAGATTTTTTCTGGGACGAGACCATGCCTTCTCTGTACGTCAGCTATAGATGATAATGAGTATGTAACTATTCAGATGCTTCATTATTTTAAACAAATCTCAAAATATGGGAATGAAAAATATCTCTTCAGATTTAATATTTTAAGAAAAATTCTAATAATAAGAGGATATGCAATGTGATATATTGTATCTGTTAGCACTTTCTGGTTTTTCTTGTTTTTCTAGGTTGTATATGGATGTGTATGTGTTAGATTTTTTTCACCCACACTTTTTGTTGATCATAAAATGGTTTTTCAGTAGTTTCCTGAAGTTGTTGTGATTGTTTCATAAATTGTTTTTTTTTTTTTTTTTTTGGTACTGGGTATTGAACTTACGACCTCACACTTACTAGGCAAATGCTTAAGCCGCTGAGCTAAATCCCTGGCCCTCATGAATTGTTTAAAAGTTATTATTATAAACCTCACAGAAGGCTATGGATATTAGCTTATTCACAACTATGTGGTCAAATCACCTTATTTTGCAACTATTTTACATTGTATGACTTACCTTAAAGTCATATATCTTGTAAAAAAAAAAAAACAGTGGCTAAAAGTGTCCAACAGACCAAGTAATCTTTCCCACTATAGGATTCTTTGTTTTCTCCAAAGCTGTATCAGTAGTAAAAGCCATTTTTGCTTAATAGCCAAAGAAAATATTTTCTGCATTTTACTTTAAAATACTGTTTGTTAATCCTTTTTACTTTTGATTCCCATTTAATGACTTGTGTACAAGCCTATATCTAGGCCTGATTATATTATACTAATTTATAATTTTTCCCTAAGTACTGAATTCATTTTGTTTATATAAAAGGATTACAGATAAGCTTTATGTTTCTACGTTTATTTTTAGAAGGTTTGTTTTGTTTTGTTTTTTGTTTTGTTTTTGTAGAATGTACCTTGATGAAGAACTATCTAGGTCAGAAGTAACTTTGTAAACACAGCGTTTCTATTATTTTTAGGAGAAAGTGTAGATAATATCTGGTATCAGGTTATCTCTTTTTATTATGGGCAAAAGAACAGACACGACAGGTTTTTCTGTTCCTTTGCTTTTGGCTGCTCTTGCAGGTGGGGAGGGCGGAACTGGGGTTGAACCCAGGACCCGCTCGTTGAGCTCCATCCAGGCTGTTTTTTATTTTTTGTTTCGGGACAGGCTCTAAGTCACTGAGCTGCCCAGGCTGGGCTCCTGCTCATCCTCCTAGAGGGCCTTGGTTACATCTGTGAGCCACCACGCCTGACTCTACAGCAGTAGTTTTCTGTCTTCGTTTTTGTTAGAGGTTCTGCCAAGTTATCTTTCTCTAACGAGAAAGAACAAGATGTCCATGCCCACATTGTTGATTTCCTCTAAGGAGGAAAATTACATGGAGTCAACTCTAGATCTTAATGCACTTTAAGGGACCATAGTTAACAAATTTTCTCTTTTGAAATAAAAAAAAAGATGTATATGAATAATATCAATTTATTTATGATTTGTTTATACCTGGCCTTGTTTTAAATGCATGTCCAAATGAACTACACTTGTGCATGTATGCTTATATATATTGTTTATAATCTAAATATGTGCATTTTAAAGGGCAAAAACTAGTTAGTTACTAAAGTCTGAGTCTGTTAGACAAGGGAAACTATGCTAATTTCCATAAGATAAACACAAATGACCAACTATTATTGGTACTAAGACCAAATAGTAATTTCTGTTAGAGAAGAATCTTCTAAAAATGAATATTGATATATTGAGCCAATTCTTCTCAGCATTTTTGTAGGAGATACAATCATACTTTTCATTGGGTTTCAGATTGATTCATAGCATCATATTAAAATTAATCTTAGTTAAAAGACGCCTCATGAGGAATCAGTACTTTGTAACTAGTTTTATGCTGATCTAGATTTGATCCAGCAGAATTTTAAATATGTAGAATGGATATGTCCCACGTTCTCCCCTCCTTTCTCAATATTATTTCTTGTGAACAAGATTTTGATAAAGATAATGTGGCAGTAAATTTGGCATTATATGCCCTAACAAATACATGGAAAATATGTATTTAATAATAGTAGTTCAACTCAGATCAGGCCCACTGGTTATAATGGACCAGTGATCTGAGGGAACAGTTGACATTCTCTTTTGTTTTTGTTTTTGGTTTGGATTTTGGTTGTTTTGAGGCAGTGTCTCACTGTGTAGTGCAGGCTGGCCTTGAACTCCCTTATGTAACCCAGGCTGGCCTCAAACTCACAGTGATCCTCTGGCCTCATCCTCGTGAGTGCTGGATTTATAGGCATGGGCCTCCACAGCTGGCTGACATTTCTCTTTTGAAAGCTGAGGGGTTTTTCATGTTAGGCAACCATTTCATTGATTTCATTGTACAGTGAAATAAATTTGCTAATAAGTTTATTTAATTCCTAACATGCAGAAAATTGGAGATTCATACCGTGGCTACTGTGTGAGTGAGACTGAATTAGAAAGTGTCCTGACATTTCACAAGCAGCAGACACAGACCGTGTGGGGGACCCGCCAGTCCCCCAGCCCAGCCAAGCCTGCTACACGCTTGATGTGGAAATCCCAGTATGTCCCATATGATGGCATCCCATTTGTCAATGCAGGTAGTCTTCTAAAGAATTATTTTTTTTATTTATTGTTTGCAGGGGATACTGGGAATCGAACTCGGGACCTCATGCTTGTCAGGCAGGCGCCACACTACTGAGCTACATTCCCATCCTCTAAAGAATTATTTTAAAAGGTTCAGCAGCAGCCATTGTCCATTGTAAAAATGTGATTTTCCTAAGGTAATACATTTTTATTTTGCTAGGCGATAACTGAATGTTAATTGATTAAAATACATACTAAACTGAAAAAAAAGCTTTCAGCAAATATAACCAATTATTTAATGTCATAAAATTGCATTTTAATGTATCAGAGTAAATAAATAGTGCTATCTTTATAGTTTATGCTTCTGAGTAGAAAATAAAAATATTGAAATTCCAGGTAGAACTATTTAATGAAATATAAAAAGAGAAATTTTACTTTTAAAATATATATATCCAGGGCCAGGAGTTTGGCTCAGTGGCTTAAGCACCTGCCTGGTAGACATGAGGTTGTGAGTTTGATCCCCGGTGCCACAAAAAAAAAAAAACAAAAAAATTTCACGTTGTAAAATATATATGTCCAGTTGGGCATAGTGGTACAGACCTGTAATTCCAGTGCTCAGGAGGCTGACGAAGGAGGATCACCATGAGTTCAAGGCCAACCTGGGCTACATAAGCGAGTTCAAGGCCAGTCTGCACTAGACAGCAAGACCCTGTCTCAAAGAAAAAAAATTGATATACGTGTTCACTATGCCCCTTTGCCAATCCAAATATTCTCTCCTCTCATAATTTGTTTTGTTGTACAAACTCGTGTCCATTTTAGGTAGCTTATGGCTAGTTACTGTACAGAATTTGTGTGCGGTCTGGAGTTAATATATAGAATTCTGATATTAAAAGTTTTCAAGCCCTGGATATGTTACATATAACAGTCTCAGACACTAGGTTAGTGTTTCCTGCAGTGGAAGAGTTTCAGGCAACCCCCAGAAATCTACTGCAGGACTAGTTACACCCCAGAGAACCTAACAATAAGTGATTTATTTCTAGACTATGAGGGCACTAATTTAGCTGGAAGAATTGTGATCTCATTCTGGACCTCTGAGGTTAATAAGAAAAATTTAAGGTTATGGTTATAGCTGAGTGGTAGAGTACTTGCCTATGATGGATGAGACCCTAGATGAAAACCCCCAGCACTGAAAAAAATAATAGGGAAAGAAAAGTTGATTTGAAAGATTGTAAGATAAATATAACCCTTTCGCCCAGGTTACATCACTATTCTGTAAAAGAAATGCAGTCTCGAAGGTAAGTGTGGAGGGGCTGGGGGTATAGCTCAGAGGTAGACCATTTGCCTAGTATGTGTGAGGTTCTAGATTTGGTCTCCAATACCACAAAACAAAACAAAACAAACCTTGATGCCCTGAATTTCTCCTTTTTCCTTCCCTAGTTCTAACCCCCTTATTAATTCATCATAGAGAGCCATTAAATGCATTTGGTGTGTATTTTTCCAATCTGATTGTATTTCATTTTATCTTTTATAGTATTGGGGCTCAAACCTAGGGTCTTGGACATGATAGGCATGTGTACCCTTCTAAGATTTTTACTTCATTTAAAAAATATTTTAATGTAATACATGTAGATATTAATAAAGAAAATATAAAAGCACTTTCTATTAAAAAATTGCAAAACAAACTAATTAGAGAATAACAATAGTTAATGTACTGTGTACCATCATTTTAAAAGAAGGGCCAACTTGTTACTCAGAGTACAAGTCAGGACATAAAACTCTGTCACAAAAAAGAAACAGACAACAGCACATACTATCTTTTCAATAAACTAAAGAGAAACTAGTAGTATCAGCGAAACAAAGTAGCATATATATTGAAATATGTTTGAAACAATGGAGTAAAGAATTTCAGTCATTATTTCAACTTCTCCCTACTTCCTGTATTTATCTTTCGATATTTCTAATTAAAATGGTAAATATTATTGTTTTGAATATTTAAAGATATACCTAAATAATAAACTAAGACCTTGTTTTGCAAATTGTTCACTCATTCCTATTTTTAAATTATCCATATTTATATTTATAGGTCCTAGTTAATTCAATTTTACTGTTGTGTAATAGTCTAGCATGTGACCGACCATGATTACTTTTAGACTATCATTTAGATTGTTTCCAACTTTTTATTATTAGAAAGAACATAATAGTCAGTCTTCCACAAAATACATCTTGATAAAACATAGTTTTTCTAGGTTATGAACCTTAAGATGGAATTGTTGCTTTTAATATATGCCCATTTGATCTTTGCAAGATTATCTCCAATTGCTCCCTAACATAGATATTTCTCTCTCAAATTTTTGGGCCATATCTTTCACAATTCTGTGGTTTCAGAATGTAACAGTAAGATTACAGAGTGCTCCTTGTAAGTATTGTGTGGACAGCATCGTATAATCTTTTGGGTGATCACACTAAACAATAAAGACTGTAAATAGCTTCACACAGTTTAGATCAGACATTGTAGCCAAATGAGTTCTGAAAAACTTTTTTTGCTGAGCTTTTTAAGATTTCAAATTTGTTTATAAAGGGTTGAAGAGCTGCTCTGATTTTAACTCATTTCAGCAATGTGTGAAATTTTCTCTTTCCTGCATTCACTTACCAGGCTTTTGTTTTGGGCTGGGGATGAATGGGTTGTTAAGACAAGCTCTTACTGTGTAGCTCAAGCTTGTCTTGAACTCTGTGTGGCCCAGGATACCCTTGAACTCACGCAATCCTGTTGCTGAGTGCCAGGATTACAGGCACTGTCACTACACCAAGCTGCATTGCTAGACTCTTTAAAAAAATATATATTATGGCAATTTTCATATTCCATAATAAGTAGAGATAATAATACAAGAAACTCCATGATTCCAGGTGTCTCTCGTAGAACTTCAGCCTCTGTCAGCATGTGGTCAGTGTTGTCTCATTTATGACTCTACCTACTTCTTCATTCCCATCAATGGTTTTCTAACAAATTCCAGTTATTGAATAATTTTATATATAATTGATCTTAAGCATATAATATGTACTAAGGTTTGTACCTCTAAAAGATAAATATTCATATCTTTTAGATAAGGATATATATGCACACATAAATGGCAATCCCATTTTATGCTTTGACAGAATCAGCAGTGATTTTTTAATGTTATAAAATGTCCTGTATTTACATTTTAATCACTCATCTCAGTTCTTCCCCCCATAGGTTTATTAGACAAGGTATTTGGCTAATATATTTGTCTCTTAAATTTCTTTACATCTGAAGATTTTACTTCTCTTTTCCCACAAGTAGTTTGTACTGTAGAATTTGCCTATTTTGGATTTCGCTGATTCCATATCTGTGGTGTAGTTTAACATGTTCTTTTTTTTTTTTTTTTTGGTACCAGGGATGGAACTCACAACCTCGCACTTATCAGGCAGGCACTTATGTCACTGAGCTAAATCCCTGGCCTAACATGTTCTTTTATTTCCTGTATTTCTTGTAAGCTGTTAGTTCTAGACCCTTGATTAAATGCAAATTTGAATTTTGGAAGAATATCTCACAGGTTTACTGTGTACTTTATATTGGTACCTCTGATATCTATATATGTGATATTCAGATTGATCAGTGGAATCAGTTGTTTAGAATATTGTTGGGCCAGGGATTTAGTTCAGTAGCACAAGTGCCTACCTGTCAAGCACAAGGTTGTGAGTTTGATCCCCGGTACCAAAAAACCCCAAAAAACATGTTTTTCTAGAACTGTTGTTAAACACTTTCCTATATGAAGAATTTGAGGTAATTATTTTTATTTGCATTTCCCTGTTTGCTAGTGAAGTTGAACATCTCTTTATGTGTTTATTTACTAGCATCTTTTTTTCTTTCTTAATTACCTAGTCATAGCCCTTGCCCAGTTTTCTGTTTGGTAATTTCTTTAATTAATTTTTAAAAAGAGTCTGTGGTTCTTTATAGTCTCCATAGAAATACTTTGTTCTATGTAGTGAATTGTGCTGTTTCTCAAACCGGTACTTTTACTTCTGTTTATGGTATCTTTTAAACAGAAACTTTAAATTTTAATGTCAGGTTTAACAATATATATACTTATGATTGGTATTTTTTATATATGTAAGAAGTTTGCTGTATCCTACAGTAGAATAAGATATTGAATTTAAACTTTTTAGCTATATAGTTTTCACATCCGCTTATTTGTATTATCCTTCACTATGTAACAAATCACCCTGAACTTCGTAGCTGAAAACTACCAACATTTATTATCTCCCAGTTTCTCAGCGTCAGGAATGCAAGAGCATCTTAGCAAGGTGGGTCAGCCTCATTTCCTCTCACGAAGCTGAAGTTGAAGTGTTGGCTGGAGCTTTCGTCTTCTCACGGCTTAACCGAGGGAGGATCTGCTTCGAATCTCACCCGCACGTTGTTGGCAGGCCTTCCTCCTTGCCATGTGGACCTTTCCGCAGAGCTCCTTAGCAGGCAGCATCTGATTCTGTCCAGAGGGAGCAGTCAAAGCAAAAATAGAGCCATTACCCGAAATGGAAGTTATAAAAATATATCTCATCACCTCTGCCATATTCACTAGAATTAAGTTGGTCATGCACAGCCCACGCTCGGAGGGAGGCAGTTACCCAGGGAAATGAATGCTGGGATGTGGGGGCCATTGGGGCGTCTTAGAGTTTGTATGATTCTAGCAGCCCAAAAAAAGGTAAGGAAATAAATAATTATAAAAGGAAATGAATTTTAAATGATAAAATTGTTAACCAAATGTGGCATTTGCTAATTTCTATTTATAAAGTGATACTTTTATTTTTTTTAATTTTAAAGAGATTAAAACCAAGCAAAATAAAACAGAACAAAGCTAATCAAAACAAACCAGTGTGAGCAACACAGGACTTCAGTATGAAATCAGTGGTTACCGTGATGCCTCTTGTTGTCTTCAAAATAGCTGCAGATACCTTCAGACGTAGTAAAAATCGAACAGAACAGAATAGAACCAATAAAAACAAAACAATGAATGCAATAAAGGATTTCAAAACAAGACAATAGTAAATCCAAAATGGCTACCATAATGATACATTTTATTATGAAAATCTTATGTCTATTAGTAGATATTCAATGTGTTGTTTGCTAATTTCTTTATAGTTAACATACAGTTGGTAAATTTCACGATAAACTTTTAAATTTGTGTTTGTGAATCTTAGTAAGACATTGCAGTGTGTTCTTTCCATAAGCACATGTAATTACAAGCGTACATTTTGACATTGCCATCACAAAGCTGTTTTTAATCTAATGTCTATAACAGACACGTGAATTACTACCAGTAGTTGGTTTTGGCCCACAGGGAGTAGAGCTGTGGTAATGGAGTGTCAGTATGGGCCAAGGAGAAAAGGTTTCCAGTTAAAAAAAAACAGCGAACAGGAAAGCAGGCCATGTCAGCGCTACAAAGCCACCTGTCCAGCCAGGTAAGCCTTCTTTCTTTTTCATTGTGGCCTTAGGTTTGAATAGTAAATATGGACATTTAAAATTTTTTTAATTTTATTTTAAAGAGAATATAATAGAATAAAACCATTCAAAATAAACCAGTATAAGAGATACAGGACTTCAAAACATTATGAAATTAACAGTACTTACCGTAATGCCTTTGATGTCTTCAAAATAGTTACAGATAACTTCAGACATAGTAAAAATCAAACAGAACAGAATAGAAACAATAAAAACAAAACCATGAATGCAATAAAGGATTTCAAAACAAGCCAATGGTAAATCCAAAATGGCTACCATAATATGTCTTGCTATCTTTCAAATAGCTGCTCATGCCATCAGATTTAACATAATCAAACAAAGCAAAAGAGAATAAAACCCAACCCAACAAAGCAATGGAAATGATATAGGACCTCAAAAGAAGACCATCAGGAATCAACAGTGGCTGCAACCCTCAGAAGGAGGTCCCCCCTAGATGTCACACTGCTGCTTAGTGATAGCCTCTGAACCTGTGATCAGACCACTGGCCCCAGACCTGCAATGTTAGTGAAACACCATCACATGCATCCAATTGCATTTCAGCTCCATAGCTATCATCACAGCCTGTGTTTCTCTGGATGAGTTGGTTGCTGGGGGGTTGGGGGGTAGGTGCTGGTACTTCTTGTTTGCCAGACTGCACGTTGGAAGGGACTGGGGTCTGGCTGTTCCCAGTCTAGCTGCGGCCTGCGCATGGCGCTGGTTCCCAGACTGGGCTGTTTGACGGTGCGGCCGTTGTTCTCTCTAACCCTGGTGTGCAGATGGCACTGACTCACGGGGAGAGACTTGGATCTAGCTCTGGGCATTTTTTATTAAGTTCCAACAAATAGTTGTGAATTTTAAGTTTTCTTTCATTTCTGCCCTATGTCTTTAAGTCTACAGCGCTTGCCAGTTTCTTGAGTCATCTCACAACATATTCTGTGTGTGCATGCTTCCTCTACCCGCATAAATGTTTTGAAGGTTTCAGTAAAGCTCACCAATATTTTCTTTCCTTAAAGTTCGGTAATAGTGTACCTTCTTTCCTGCTATGAATGCAGTAGTTATATACAACACAGATGTCTTGCTACATGCTGATCACACGGACTAATATACAATTTGCTTTTTTAAAATCCCTACTATAAGCCGGGCGTGGTGGCGCACGCCTTTAATCCCAGCACTCGGGAGGCTGAGGTAGGTGGAGCGTTGTGAGTTCGAGGCCGGCTTGGGCTACAACACGAGCGCAAGGCCGGCCTGAGCTACATAGTGCGACCCTGCCTCAAAAAACCAGGGCTGGGGAGTTTGGCTTAGCGGCTTAAGCGCCTGCCCTGGCAAGCGCAAGGCTGTGAGTTCAATCCCCAATGCCGCAAAAAAAAAAAAAAAAAAAAAAAAAAAAATCCCTACTATAGCCACAGTCTGGCTCTGTATTTGTATATAAGTATTTTTAATAGCTATGTAACGCTCCATTTATGATGTAATTGTGTGTGTGTGTGTGTGTGTGTCAGACAGACAGAGAGACAGAACGGAGAGAGACAAACAGACAGACCCTGGATGCTGAACTCAAGGCCTTCATGCTACACGTTTTCCATAAACAGTTGCAAAACAATTATATATATCCCCAGCCCCTTTTAGTTTTTGAGACAGGATTTTACTTTGACCAGCCTCAAACTTCCAAGTAGCTGGGATTACAGGAGTGCACCACTGCAGCAGGCTTAGTATCTTTGAAATTTCACCAACTCATTTGTTGCATCTCTGAAGCACAGAAGATCAGTGCATCTGTGGTTAGACTTACAGCTGTCGTGTTCTAATCTTTGTACCCTAAGGTAAAGCCCATCCTTCCATACTGGCCCGCTTGCTCAAGGTCCACGCATGCCTCAGAGCAGTGGTCACTGAGCAGCACTTAGGGTGGCAGTCTCAGCCCAGGGAGCTTTCCGAGTGGCCTGGGAATTGTTAAACGCTGCTGCCGGTATCCAGATGCTGAGGCACAGTGTCTGGGATGGTTTTGCTGAATGCAGAGCATGAAGCCAGAAACAAAATGCCAGCATTGCGTGTGTCTGGCCCTGTTGGCCCTCACAGCTGTCCCCTCCCAGGTACTGCTGGGCAAGGCTGCAGGCTGGCTCTTCTGCTGCCCCTCTGCTAGGAGGGGAGGGGCGTCCAGGGCATGGCCCTCGCAAGCCACAGCCCTTGCGGTGTCAGCAGGACAGTCAGCTCAGCTGAGCCCGGCCCCAGCGAATGGGTTCCTCCTGCACCTTTGACTGGAGGGTGGTGAAGCCTGCTTAGCAGTCTCCCGTCCTCTCCATCGAAGGCCCTCTGCTTTCTTTCTGTGGTGGGAGCCCTGGCTTGGGTGGGCCCCCCTCACACATACCCCTGTAAGTGCTTCCTGCGTGTGCCCACTGCACGCAGCTACTGTGGGCACAGGTCGGTGCCAGCTGCTCCTATCTGTGTTTTGTTGAGTGTTTGGTCTCCATGGTGCTTCTCACTGTGCTGCAGAATCGGGGTATATCATCCCATTTATTAACTCTTGGTTTTTATGACCAAGCCAAACTGAGCCATCACAGTATTTTGTATTGCTTATGTTTTTCCAAAAATAGCAAGAGTAATCTTTATTCCTCAGAAGCACATTTGAAAAATGTTATCGGTAAGGTGAAAGATTCATATTTATTTATTTGAACACAGCACATACACTGAGGATCGAAACATCTTCCCGAGATCTCGGGGAATGTTTGTGTCGGTCCGTGTTTGCGGTGTGACCTCTGCGCTTCTCGTGTGGTGCTGGCGCACACATCTCCATTCCTCTTCTCATCCCGTCCCTCCCTTCCCTCTCCCCTTCCTCCGTCTCCGGATCCCCTCCCCTTTAAGAAAGATCTATCTCCTTACCTCCTATTATCTTTTATTTTGCTCTTTATTTACAATTTGGGTTTCATATATTAGAGAAACCACACAATATTGAAGTGTGTGTGTCTGATTTATTTCACTTATCATCATGTTCTCAAGGTGCATCCATTTGCCTACAAATGACCCAAGTTTGTCTCTCTTTATGGCAGAGTAGTACTCCATTGTGTATAAATTCTACTCTACAGTGTTACCCACTGCAGTGTTCTTTATAATTGCAAAGCACTGAATTGGCTCCAACCCCTGCACCCCTGAGAGCTCTTGTATAAATTGCCCCAGGTCCATGTGCAGAGGGCTGTGCATCTGTGGGAAAGAGGCCGAGTTCTGAGCTGCTTCAACGTGACTTCGTGGCATGGCACACTGTTAAACAAGAAAACAAAGTGCACAAGCGTGTCTGTTGTGTGCTTTATAGTAAGATGTACAAGAAACTACATGAATATCTGCTTACTTGTGTAAAAGTGAATTTAGGAGGACTAAGCCAAGAACTTGTGCTAATGGCAGGGGCAGCGTGGATGGCCTTGCAGTGATGGCTCTTAGGGTACCGTGTAGTAGAGTTTCGACTGTGAACTGTGCTCAACACAAGCCAGCCAGGACGGGAGGGAGCCCTGGATGCAACAAAAGAATGGCAGCAGGCAGCATTTAACTAATCCTGTAAGGGCACAAGCTATGAAAAATATTCTTTATCATTATATACAGAGCTGCACGTAACAACATGGTACATATTATACTTACGCAAGTTGTTAGTAGGATAAACTAAAAATGAAGTTGATGCTGGAGCAAAGATTATATCCTTGTTAATTGTTGGCAAGTATTACGAAGTTGCTTTTTAAAGAAATTTAACCAATTTAAATTCACATCAGCCAGTCATAGACTGTAATATAGTCATTGTGCTGGGTGGGAATGAAAAATGGAAACGAATGAAAGACTTTTGAAATATCCTTTACTAATAGTCTTCTTTCAAATACTGAAAGTGTTTAAAATTATTAGTAACAAAAAAGTTTAGAAGATAATATTAGCCAGTATCGTGTTGTGCCGGCAGTCCCAGGTACTCGGGAGACTCAGGAGTTCTAGACCGGCCTGGGCGGCACAGCGGACCCTGTCTCAATCACAGCAAACAAGGAATCATGCGAAAGGATTGGACTTAACCTTAAAGTATTACATTTCGTATCACAAGCATCAACAGTCTCCCAAAGTTTTTAAAGCCCATTCTGAGGCTTTTCATAGTTAATTTAATAACGTTAACTTTAGGCAATATTTAAACCTGATCATGGGACAAAAATTTTAATTGCTTTTTACATACAAGCAATATAACAATGTTAGGTGTAAAATGGAAGAAAACTGCATGTAGGTAGCTAATTTTATCCTCTTATCAGTCTTCAAGTACTTTTTGAGTATCTACAACTCTGCGCCCAGAAGCTGTGTCATGTACCACAGGAAGAAGGGAGAGCCAGAGAAAAATATTATTTCACTTAATCTTGGGTGATTTAAAATATTGTTGGGTATGATCAGAAAACAAAACACCGGTAAAGAACATTATCATGTAGTATGGTACAAAACCTGTGGGTTAGCTACCTATTACAGATACTCACGAAAGGAATGTATGCATGTCAGCTCCTGGCAGGAAAGAAAGTACAGGTTAACCTGGGCTCTGAAGTTTAGGTTGAATTTAAATAGAGTTAGAGGGAAACTGTAGTAGTCTAAGAGAGCCGTATAGATTTTGGACAGTTACATACTTGATCTCACAGAAGGATGAGACATTGAAAATCTGAACTTCACAGAAAAATAAATTTTGTATTTGGAGTGAGATTAGGCAAGCACATTGGAATCATGTGGAATGCCTTGAGCACTCCCGAGGAGCTTGTGCTGACTTTAAAAAGGAGTCTTCCACAGAGGAGCATGAATGTGACCAGCTCCATGGTGTTGACGTAGCAGGTGAATTTAAGTAATGAAAGACTGAAGCACAGCAGCCTAGACAGCTCTTAATCCAAGGAAAAGGCGATCACAGCTTCCAGGGAAGTGGAGAAGAGGCAATTCAGAAGAGTTACCTACAAGTACAGTACTTAGATGTTTTTATTCAAGTAAAATTATCGGTGGGTGTGGTGGCACATGCCTGTAATCCCAGCACTTGGGAGGCTGAGGCAGGAGGATCACTTCAATTTGGAAGCCAGCCTGTGCTACATGGGAAGTTCAAGGCCAACCTGAACTACAACAAAACAAAATCTTGCCTCAAAAAACCAGGGGGAAAAAAAAGGATTGTTGTTAATCCTCTAAGTATTATCCACTGAGAATATGGCTTGTATTTCATATGCCTCTCGATACTTTCTAGATAAGTAGAATTTTCTGTAAATTTAAGTGCTTAAAGTATACTTCAGTTGATAAGTTAGATTTCTTGAGATTATAATGTAATGAAATAAATTCTTCTTTATCTTACATAAAGGATTTACATTAAAAAGGTGCAGAAGTTTCCTGAATATAGAGTACCCACAGACCCCAAAATTGATAAGAAAATAATCAGAATGGAACAAGAAAAAGCCTTCAACATGTTGAAGAAGAACTTGGTAGATGCTGGTGGTGTGCTTAGGTATGACCTTTATGTAATTGTTTTATTTTACAGTTAATTAGCACCATACATAGGAATTCATGTATAGGAATATAGGAGAAATTGTTACTAAAATTTTCAGTTATTTCATTAAAATGGTTTACAAGGGAGATATCTCACGAGCATTAAACATGTCACTGAATAAATTATTGAGTTTATTATCAAAGAATTACACTCTATATATGCCACATATAACGGGCAATACAGTACGTGGAAGGCTTTTCCTCAAATGACAAATATATATTTATCAACACATTTTATTACATATGTTGCAGTTTGTTTCAGGTACTTAGAGCTTTCTGCCACATATGTGTTTAAAACCCCACTCTGATTATTATAGCATCCAGAAATGAACTGTGAGTTATAGTAAAATTACATTTTATGCTCAAGTTTTGAATAGGAAGAAATACTAGCTTCTTATGTACCTTCCTTTATGTTCCGTCTGGGAAAAACTTGTTATTGGGCTGGCGACATAGCTCAGCGGCACAGCGCCGGCCTGGCAGGCAAGAGGTCCTGGGTTCAATTCCCAGTACCAAAAAAAACAAAAAACAAAAAACCACCTTATTGTGTAATGAGGTTATATGTAGGGAAAATAGTTTTTGCGTGACTTTCAATAAAAACTTTCAGGCGTACAAATGAATTGAGCCAATAATTAAATCCTTCAGTGCACAGGCTCTATTTATTCACAGTTAACCGTTTCTGCCGGACGAGCCCCTGTCCTGGCGTCTGGTTTCCGTGCGGCGGTCCCAGAGGCCCGTCCTCGCCTTCCTTGCTTCTCGGGCTTCCTGGGCAGCGGGAGCGGCCAGGCCTTCCCGGCAGTGTGGAGTTACGGGGGGCAGAGTCTCCCCGACAGACCGCGCGATGCGATCCGATGGGCTCTGAACCGCAGCCCCGGCGGCCGGCGGGAAGGCGTGGGCGCACCGGGCTGCCCCGCATGTGGGCGGGCGGCGGGGACTCACGCAGGAGGGGTCGGTTTGCAGCGTGGTCTCTATCTTGGGATAAAAGTCACTCAGTGCAAGATGTGAGAGACCCTTCCCTTCAACTGTAGAGCCATCATGAAATTTCTAGAGGTTTATAAAGGTTTTTATTTAGTTGGGTATAAAGTCAGTGTTAGTGAAGAGCATTTTAAATTTTTTTAAATGCAACAAAATATTTTTTGGTAAAGTTTTATTCCTTCTCTTAAATGTTGGCCTAAGTAATTGGTTCTAGCCCTGGTCTAGTAGTACTAGATAATTTTGATATTTCAATGTTAGTATTTTAAATATTTTCTCTTCTCAGGTGGTATGTCCAGTTACCCACACAGCAAGCTCATCAGTATCATGAGCTGGAGACGCCTCGCCTCCCTTTATCGCCTTCCCCCTTTCCTGTTTCTTCTCTTGAAGAAGAGGAGACTTCAGTCAGAGATGAGAACTGTGCATTACCCTCGCGCTTACACCCTCAAGTAGCACACAAGATTCAAGAGTTAGTGTCGCAGGGCATAGAACAGGTGTACACAGTGAGGAAGCAGCTAAGGTACAGCGGAAGCGAACCGTGCTTTATGTTTGTCATTTTCGCTTATTGGTGTAAACAGTACACTCGATGTTATAGGTATTTTCCACGATGTGTGCCATCAGAATAAGTAAAGAATACAGACTATTAGACTATTATAAGAACCTTATTTACAAAGGGATAACTTTCTAGCAAGTGTTTCTAGCAAGTAAGCCATTCCATAAAGTAAGTTGTTATAATCTTGTTACTCATTTGGGACAGTCCATATTTGGCACATTGGACTGTTTCTAAATGGTGTATGAGTTGAATTATGTAATAAATACTGTTAGAGATAAGCTTTTGTAGAAGCAAAGATTTCAAAATACTTATTTCTTCCTCATTATTATTATTATTACTTTTTTTTTTTTTTTGTGGCACCGGGGATTGAACTCACAGCCTCATGCCTGTCAGACAGGCGCTTAAGTCACTGAGCCAAACTCTCAGCTGTAGTTTTTTGAGGCAGGGTTGCACTGTGTAGCTCAGGCCGGCCTTGCACTTGCGTTGTAGCCCAAGTTGGCCTCGAACTCACAACACTCCTCCTACCTCAGCCTCCTGAGTGCTGGGATTAAAAGCGTGCACTACCTCATATTATTTTAAAAGCAATTAAGTTTATTAAAGCAAAAACATTTGGATAGTTCTTTGTGTAATGAAACTGCATTTGTAGTGTTCTGGTCTAATTTTATTGATTCTAATTAATTGAAGTATTTGTAAAAATACCACGTATCACATATATCTTATTTATGTTTTTGTTGTATATAATTGTATCATATACAATATAATAACACTAAATAAATTATATTAAGTAGCAATGAACTTAGCCCAGAGTACTATAAATAAAATTTCTTTAACCAAAGAGCTATCCAGATTTTTTGTTATAATATAATTTATAATTTAAGATTTTAAAGTTTAAAATAATTTAGTGTTACTACTCGGTGATGCCTCCTGTGTTTGTGCCATGTCTTGTGCCAGGTTCTGTACGTATGCCATCTTCTTACAGTTGTACAAAGCTGGTGTGCTATCCCCACTCCACATGTGAAAAGTGGGAACTCCAGAGTTGTTAAATAATGGGTTTAAAAAGCAGAGTCAGAACCAAAATTTGGCCTAATTCTACATCCTTTGCCTGTTAATATGATTTCTAGTTCTTCACCTTGCTCCTGCTGGCTATTGTGTAGTATAATCTGAAAACTAAAATGAGTGCTTCCTAGAATTGTTTCTTAACTAATACATGATTTTTCTATTTAGTGCATTTCTTAGCCATTTTATATTTATTTCCATTGGGCCATTTTTAAAGCCAAAATTTGGTGAAGCCATCTACAGTTTACTAATAATCCTAGGCTAAGATACTTACTCAAACTATTTGCCATGAGGTTCATTAAGAGCAGAGGAAAGGGGCTGGGGATTTAGCTCAGTGGCTCAAGTGCTTGCCTAGTAAGTGTCAGGTCGTGATTTCGATCCCCGGTACCAAAAAAAAAAAGAAAATTGGAACAGAGGAAAGCTGCATGTGGTGGCACATTCCTGTAATCCCAGCACTCAGGAGGCTGAGGCAGGAGGATCACCAAGAGTCCGAGGCCGGCCAGAGAGCTACATAGTGAGTTCAAGGCCAGCCTAAACTGCATAGCAACACCCTGTTTCAAAAATAAAAAATATAAGGAAAAAAAAAAGGACCAGAAGAATAGTACAACTCTGCTGTCTGGTCCATTGAATGCAATGCACAAAGCACATTTATTTTAAACTTAGTGATTTATGTATTTTTTATATAATGATGTAACAATGTTGCCTTCTATTTTTCTCTTGTTTACTTATGAAATTCAAGTACATCATATTTCATGTAATGTTAATTGATATCTTTTGGAAATAATATAACATTTGCCTATGCAAATAATTTGGATATAAGGTCACTCCTTTTGAAAGAATTATTTAACTTCTGCAAGTAAGAAGTATTCAGTTCGCTCATCTATAAAGTGGGAGTAATAATTGCATCTGTGTCACAGAATCATAGTAAAAGTTGAAGGAAATATTGAAGTGTTCAATACTGTGCCTGACATGGCATTTAAAAACATTAAAATGATAATAATCGTTCCTTTAAATTACATTTATAAAAATGCCAAATCTCACTCTACTGTGTTTATCAAATGAAAAATTACACTTCTTTAACCTGTATGAATTCTATGATTCAATGTGGGAAAAAAAATTAAGCTGGGTTTGGTTGCACATATCTGTAATCCCAGTGCTTAGGAGGCTGAGGCAGGAGGATCACTGCAAGTTCAAGGTCAGCCTGGGCTACAATAGTGAGTTCAAGGTCAGCCTGAGCTATCTAGTGAGACCCTGTTTCAAAAAAAAAAAAAAAAGAAAAAAACCTGGAAAAATATAAATTATTTACAGAGCCGTAAAACTTACTTTACTGAAATTTATGCTAAAAGAGAAACTTTCTCTCTTTTGATCTACTAGATGGTTTATATTTTTATTCTATTTTATACTCTTCACAGAAAATTTGTGGAAAGAGAACTTTTCAAACCTGATGAGGTACCTGAAAGACATAATTTATCTTACTTTCCGACTGTAAATGATATAAGAAATCACATCCATGAGGTACAGAAATCCTTGAGAAATGGAGATATGGTGTGTAACTCAGAGATTATTCCAGCCATGGTATGATCACAATCGCAATTCTTTGCTTTATTAGAAACTCTTTCTTAGCTTCTATCAATATTTGAACTAATAGAGATAGCTACTATTAAAGCATCAGAATAACTGATAAAGAAAAATCACAAGTTACCGTTAAAATGTAAATACTATGAAATTTTAGATGATTTAAATTTTATTGTCAAAAGGAGATGAAACAGTGAATTCTAAATCTGACTATAATCAAAATTCTAGTCTTCTCTTTAAAAATCAGTAGTTTTTTCTCTATAAATGTTATTTCTTATTCTTTTGGCGGACATTTATTGAGTACATATCAGTCCTCTCCCTTTTATTTTTTATTGGTTGAGACAGGATCTTACTTAGTGTTACCCAGGTTGATCTGAAACTCCTGGGCCCAAGTGACCCTCCTGTGTCAGTTCCCAAGTGCGGGGACTAAGGCTGTATCTCAACACATTTTGCTCCCACCCACCTGTTTTTGTTTGTTTGTTTTAATGTAGTGGGGTTCAATCCCAGGGCTTTGAAAGTGTTAGGCAGTGCTCTAGCACTGAGCTACATTCCCAACTTGTTCCCCTTCTTTAAAAAAAAAAAAAAGGGAGGGGGAAACATTAAATAGTTTAGATTTAAAAGCACAAAGTGATGATGTTGGTTCCTAATGCCAGATATGAATATCAGTGTTATCTCATATTTCAATATCATAGTTTTCACCTAAGTATTAAGAAAATTTCTAAGAAAATTTTACTATGATTACCCAGAAACTACTACTAATAACACAAGCCGTGATTAAAGCATTAAAACGTGAGTAGCAATATTCTTTGCTCTCTTAAATTTTTACTGTCCAAATTCATTTAGTATGTTTGAATTTTTTTAAAGCTAGAACTGCTATATTTTGCTGCCCAGAACTCTTAATTATTCACTATCCAAAATTCAGAAAATAAAACAGATTAAGTTAATAATGATTATTGCCATCTGTACTTGTTCTCCAGATCCTTACTATCTGAACTCAGGAGCCTAATGTATTTGGATTGCTGAGGTACTCCTGTGCTTTCAGAATGCGAGGAAGTATGAGAGAGTAATACCAGAGTACAGCGTGATGTGATAATAAAGCATGATAGTTACAGCGTGTTTCAAGGTTTGTCTTCCACATAACTCCTTTTTTTACTGAAATGAACGTTCCCATTTCAGCTTCAGTGGACTACAGATAGTGGAAATATTCTCAGGGAGACTGTGACAGTTACGTTTGCAGAAGGTAGGTTATCTTGAATACCTATAAAACATTAAATCAAACAATGTGAAAACTGGAAGAAACTTAATATATAATCGTTTAATCAAATTTTATAGCTAAAGAAACTGTGACTCAAAGAGACAACTATGTTGGGATTTATCAAAATCCTTCCAGCTGTTTAAATTTCTCCTATATTCAACTTTTATGCTTTTTTTACGGTTGAATTTTTAGTGCTGGTTACTACCATAATGAACAAGAGAGCGGGCTAAGTCTGGTATTGTCTGTTTTGTATTTTCTTTCAGAGACCTCTTACTCCTACATTTTCTCAATATTTCCATCTTATCTCAACCCTCTTGCATGTGTTCTGTCTTCTGGGAATGTCTTTTCTTCTGCAAGACAAGCTCCTCTTATTACTCAGATAGCAATCTCGATTTTAAGTGCTTTCTTAACGTCACCTCTCCTATTAAAGAAGCTGTTCTTTCCCCATTTAACATGGTAACCTTATTTCAGCTCTTCAGAGGCAAGAATTGTTTTATTCATATCTATATGATTAGAGCCCAGGATAATGCCTACTAAAATTTTAATGCCTAAGTAAATGCTTTAGAATGAGTTGAACAACTGTATAGTTTTTAATTTTTCCACTTATTAACCTGTAAGAGTCACTTTACCTAAAAGTAGCTTTTAAGTGCTTTAGCATTAGTCATTGTACTTACTCAATTCACTGTGCTAACTGCTGAGCATACAGAAGAATGGGTGAGTTTTGTACTTCATGGAACTTAAAATTCAGCAAGAAAAAAACATTAAACAAATATATTCTAATTAATTAGTGTGGGTGAAAAGTATCATGAGAGAGTATTGCAAAATTATGTAGGCTAGTGATAGACACATAACAGACTAGAGAGCAGGGCTGTGACATGTAAAAATTCCACTTCTAAACTAGGAACTAAAGATGAATAGGGATTTTCCAATCAAAAGAACAGCACTTGTGAAAGCCAAGCAAGAATGAGCTTGTCCTGAAGCCAGGTGTGGTGGTGCGCCTGTAATCCCAGCACTCGGGAGGCTGAGGCAGGAAGATGGAGGTCGAGGCCACCCTGGGCTACATACTGAGATCAAGGCAAGGCTGAACTGCATATTGAGACCTTGGCTCAACAAAACAAAACTAAACAAAATAAAACAGATCTTGTCCTGTTTAAAGAAGTGTGAAACATTGCCCAAAAAATTGTTAGCACAGAACTTTCCCCTCAATGAATCAAGAGAAACCAGCTATATGACTATCTTTTTTGTTGTTATGACTGCTCTATTATTTAAAAAAAAACATTTCGCATTAAAAATGAAATCTGAAAATGACCCTGTGAAAACTACTTTTCACTCAAAGTTCTTCTTAACTATCTTAACTAATTTTTTATATACATAGATAGATTTTTTTTCAGTTCGTCATACAAGTGCAACAATGCAATGGTTACATATGTGTGACTTGTTTAGTTCACTGAGAAGTATATTTTCAAGGTGCATCCATTTAAGAGTGAAAATGTCTAGTTTATTGTTCTTTATAGCTAAGTACTATTCCATTATATAGAAATACCACATCTTTTTTGTCCATTCCTCAGTCGAGGGGCATTTAGGTTGTTTCCAAGATTTAGGTATTATGAACTGTGCAGCTGTAAACATAGGTGCACATATATTGCTGTGGTTGGATGTTTTTAATTCTTTTGGGAAGATACCCAGAAGGGGAATGTTTCATGTCTATATCTTGTACCCTAAACAACTGCTATGACTGTAACAGTGTGCAATGTGTTGATCACTGTTACTCTCCTATTGGCCTGTTGTGAAATTCTGTTTTACTTTAATTTCTTACTTTTCTCCTGTTTAAAAAAAAAAATCCCAGTGGCATACAAAAAAAAAATGTGATTTTAGCATAGATAGTGCTTGGAATTAAACTAGATAAATCAAACAGTTGGGAGACCCTATTACTAAATGAAGAAGTTGTTAGTGGTTTAGACAACAGTTAGTAGCATATATACTAAAATTAGATAAATTTTTAAGAGTGATTTTAAAAATAGAATTCAGAGATCTTGGTTATCGATTGAATGGGTGGTGCTTGCTTTTGTAGGACATAAAGTAAAATTGATTGGTGGTGGGTGGGGACTTGGAATGATCTGATATAACATCTGAGTTTCTACTGCGCCCAATCAACTGATGGTGGTGTGTGCTGAGCTTGGCAACTCGGCAAAAAAATAGGCTGGGTGTGGCAGCACTCATCTATAATTATAGCACTCTTGTAGGCTGAGGCAAGAGGATCACAAATTCAAGTCCATTCTGGACAATTTAGTAACTTTGTAAGACTATCTCAGAATAAAAAGGGCTGGGGATATGACTCATTGCAAAGGCCATGATTTAATTCCCAGCATTGAAAAAAAAAATACAAGAATGACTCAGATTTCCTAAGGGCAATTACCTTAAAAATTAAAATAATAAGAAAAAAGGAATTTTTTATATTTAGTCATTTATTCCAAAAAGAGTTAAGGGAAGAAATTTCATATTGTTGTTGCTGAGGACCTACTCTTTTTGTCAGGCATTTGTGTAGGTCCTAGAGGTAAAAACAATGAATTAAGTTTGATTTTCATAATTGAGAAGCTCAAGAAGTTTCACATATCTAGAAAAGTTCAGGTATAGTCTGGCACTATAACGAGGAGAATAGACTACATTAGAGTTACAAATACGAGTCTTTCAGGGAGAAAAATATATTCCTGAATCGGATCCTCGGTCTGCAGAATGAAGGCTGGTAGAGGTGGTGGGATGGGAGCGTAACTCAGTGGGACAGCACGAGCCCAGCATGGCAGCGCTGTAGGATCCAGTCCAGCACGCACTGCAGTGGGGAAGAGGTTGAGCCTAGGAATTAAAAGACAGTTTTGGTTTTGACAATACTAGGAATTGAACCCAGGGCCTTTGTAAGCTCTTTTTACTTTTTATTTTGAGAAAGTCTTGCTAAGTCACTAAGTTGCCCAAGCTGGGTTCAAATTTGTGATCCTCCTGCCTCAGCTTCCCAGAGTGTTGCACTACAGCACTGTGTGTCACCACACCCAGCTAGGAATCTGTATTTTTAAAAATTTTTCCTTAGAGAGTCTGATGACCTGCCAGGTTTAGAAATAATATGGGCTGAAGATACAGCTCAGTGGCACAGTACCTGCCTGGCAAGTGTGAGGTCATGAGTTTGATTCCTGTACCGAAAAAGAAAGACAGACAGACTGACTGACTAGATGACTTTTTTTGGCTAATAATTTCGTGAAATTCTTTCAAACCTTTGATGTTTTTTTGTATTCCATTTCTGATTAAAAGGGTTATAATAAAATTGTATCCTAGAAGCCATAAAAATAATTTTTAATAGTTGTATTTTATGTAATTTAGGAAATTCATCAGGAGAATCAATTCCCACCAAAGTGGAAACAAATCAGACAGGGACTTCTTTGTCTCCAGAGCCAACTCACTTGCTTTCCTCACTTTCTTCATTTCAGCCCAAAATATTTACACAGCTACAGGTAGGTCCCAAATAAATAGCGGAATTTGGGGCTCTTCTTCTTCCAACACCTTCCTATAGGTATTTTAGGGAATTGTTACAGAATTACAGTAATGATCAAATATTTCTTTATGAATAATTTCCTGATCTCTATGTGTCTTAAAATGATAATTTAAACAGTATATATTTTTAAAAGTTTGATGTTGACTATGAAAGCAGTAAAATTTAGTTGTACTACTTTTACCTTGGTTGTTTCTATGTACAGTTACTATTTTTTATACACTCGCACTTTATTTGTTCCAAGGTTTTGTCAAAATAGCCAAATGTGGTGGCACACACTTATAATCCCAGCACTTGGGAGGCCGAGACGTAAGTTCAAGGCCAACGTGTCCTACGTAGTAAATTCAAGGCCAGCCTGAAGTACATAACGAGCCCTACCTAAAAAAAAAAAAAAAAAAAAATCCTGTAAGAATATCATGTATAGCAAATCCAAGCATTTTGATGTTAACTGTTCTTTTTAAAAGGATTTGCAGTTACAACCAAGATTTACCTCTCCAGATGGGTCACCAGCTCTGTTATCAGGAAGTAACCACCCCTCCTCCAGTCCTTCAAGACTTCTGGATTCAATAGAAAGTACTTCAGTGAATAATAATTCTCTACTGTGTGGTCAAAGTCGCAGCCTTCCAACAGATGCACACCTAACCCAAAACAATAGCACTGCGTCTACTGGGGGTGACCTTCAAGGACCAGGCCAGAGTCTAGTGGCAGTGGACCAGCTGATGGAAGTTGGAGACATTGAGGATCCCGGGAATCTGGAAGGAAGTGTTCATCAGATGTTGTTGGGAGATATGCAGACCATTCCAATACAGATTATAGACAACCACCCAGATCTTAGTAAGTTAAAAATCACCTTACCGTGTTATTCTTAGCCTTTCTAGACTAGCATCATTATGTCACACAACTGAAAAAAAAAATCATTTCTTTCCAGGGGGTTTATAACATTATATAATTCACGCAAAATTTTAAGAAAGAAAAGAGAAATTTACATCAAAATTAAGAAAGGGCAAATTTCACTAGGTTAAGAACTTTTTTGCAGCACCGGGGGTTGAACTCACAGCCTCACGCTTAAGCCACTGAGCCAAACTCCCGACCCTGGTTTTTTGAGACAGGGTCGCACTATGTAGCTCAGGCCAGCCTTGCGCTTGTGTTGTAGCCCAAGCGGGCCTCAAACTCACAACGCTCCACCTACTTCAGCCTCCCGAGTGCTGGGATTAAAGGCGTGCGCCACCAGGCCCGGCTGTTTAAGAACTTTTAAGCTTTGTTTTTCTCCCTTATTTCTAATTACTTAATCCCATTGAAATTATTCACTCTGGTGATCTGTTTTTCCCGGGACATTGATGTGGTAATGTAAAACCAAGAAAATTATTTTAGAATGCACACATTCTAAATTGATAGCTGCACATAAAATAAGGAAACCTATTTTACAGCAAAGTTTATGGAAAACTTAATATATGAATATACACACAGAAAAATGGAAAAGCAAACAGATACAAAGGTTAAAGAAAAGATTTTGAGTTATAAATGCAAATATTGCATTCTATGGAAGTTAAATGGAAACTAGTAAGATTTGGGCACTTGAATTTGACCCAAGACCTTGTTATCTTTGTTTTATTACTAAGTCAATGTAGTAGTAAACTGTTAATGCTTCTTTCATCTGTTTCTCTTCTTTTCACACAAATTTTTCTGGGCTGTGCATATTTGTGAGAAAGGATTTTCAGTTTTCTTTGAAGAACAAAAGTCTTCATAGAATTTATTCTTAGGACATACAATTTCCCTTCATTTTAAAGATCATTCTTATAGATAAGGAGAACTGAGGCATAACTCCATCCAGAAAGAATGGTTTTCTTTTAACCTTATTGGGAACATTACTTTTAAGAAAATGTGTCCGGAGGACTGTGGCAGTTGTAACTGCTGAATAACTTTGGTAGATGAGAAGGGAATGGGGGAGACATGAATTAATCCTCATGACTGCTTGGTCTCATTCGTTCAGTGGCAGCAAACCTGCGGCAGGCTCGCTGCAGTGGGCTGTGCGCTCCATTGCTGGCCTGGTGGCGGTGCCCCCTCCATAGGTGAGGAAACCGAAGCCTGTGGGGGATAAGTTACTGCCAGAAGCTCCTATCTGTTAAGTGACAGAGCAGATATTTAAATCCAGATTAGTCTTCCTCCCAAAGCTTTCTCCCTTTTAACATGCTGCATCCCTGGGTTTGTGCCACAGTATTTCTAGGAGCAGATTGCTTTAAAGAAGACCCTCTTTGGATCCAGATCTGTATGGTTTATCATGTTGTATCTTGCCAAAGGACAGTTTCACCTGGATATGAGTTCTTGGGGTTACTAAATCCATCTTCTGCTAGCTCTCTGTCTCTGGCCAACCCTCCAGTGTGTGACGAGTGTCAGGTGTGTTCAGCACACTTCTCTGAACAGATAGCTCTGTTTCCTACTAGCAACTGAAAAACTGACATTTTGTAAAAGATGAAGATTTGAAGTTAGACTATTTGCCAGTTTATAGCAGTGCTGCTGGTATGTTACCTTTAGATTAATTTGCTTAACTCTTTAAAATCAAAATTGGTGAGTATCTTCCTAATGGTCTCAGATAAGCTGATGGATATCTCACACAGCGAAGTCAGAGGCAGGATTTAGGAGGTCGCACAGAGTTCTCTAATATACCAGCTGCTTTTTCTTAATTACAGCTTTTTTTTCCCAAACAGTACTGTTTTTTACTTTTCTTTTAAATTCATAGACTTCTAAAGATTCTAAGCTGGGCGTGGTGGCGCACACCTTTAATCCCAGCACTCGGGAGGCTGAGGTAGGAGGAGCATTGTGAGTTCAAGGTCAGCTTGGGCTACAACGCGAGCGCAGGGCCGGCCTGAGCTACACAGTGCGACCCTGCCTCAAAAAACCAGGGCCGGGAGTTTGGCTCAGTGGCTTAAACACCTGTCTGGCAGGCGTGAGGTTGTGAGTTCAATCCTCAGTGCCACACACACACACAAAAAAAGATTCTAGTGCTAGAAAGTATACTAACTTTTTGGATTTTCCTTTTATGTTTGGTTTTAAAGTTGAAGAAAATCCAGAATGTAGTATTTCTGTGAATCAAGTCAAGCAAGAACCCAAAGAAGCAACATTGTCTATGGCACCAAAAAAGAATTTAGACTGTAAGAAATTATCTGCTACATAAAATTTTGAAGCCTTCGGGATTTACAGCTCTGATGACTTCTGATGTCTTAGAAAAGAAGGTGAATATCAACAAAGCACAGCATGTGATAACTGGACTGAAGACTGCTTTGATGAGCAGCTTTGATTTAAAATTGATATATTTGTTAAAATTTTCATGCTTTTGCCTTCGTTAAGAGATATTTTACTGTTTTTATTTATATAATTCTTGTGCTTTTTGATTATCTACTAAGGTCAGTATTTCAAAAGACCATTTGAACTTATTCACAGTAATTTACTCTGAACAAAAATGGTTAACTCATTCCTAGAAATACCCAATCTTGGTTCTTACAGGACAAAAAAGCAAAAACAAAAACAGTATGAGTGTACACGTGTGTGAGTTGATGTGTTTTATAAGGTTTAAAGTTGTAAAGAAATTTTTTTTTCGTACCGGGAATTGAACTCAGAATGTTGTGCTTGCCAGGCAGGCACTTATGCTGCTGAGCTATATCCCTGGTCAAGAAATTTTTAATTAGTAGACAGGTAAGAAAATATTTGTAATCTGTCTTATTTGGAAAGGTAAAGCATCTAACATACTAACACAAATATTGGCAATTGCATCTGTAGACACTGCCCTTATAGGTTAGCCTCTTCTCTTAATTTTTGTTCTTTTAACAAACCAATAGCACACTAACGGTCATCTAATTGAAATTTAAGTGTCTTGGTAAGTACTGAAAATTTTAACTTGAATTAGTCAGACGAGCAACAGAAATCAGTACATATTGCCTGATTACATTATACTGGAGGGAAAACACTAATTGTAAGCAGAAAGATAAAGAAATTGAAAGAACGCAAGTAGAAGAATAGAAATTCCTGGTGTTTACAGATAAGTTAGGCAACCTTTTTTTTTTTTTTTTTTTTTTGGTACTTGGGTTCAAACCCACGACCTTGTGCTTACTAGGCAAGCGCTTAAGCCGCTGAGCTAAATCCCCAGCCCAACCTTTTGATGATAGTAGAGGTATTTTTTCCCTTTTTTTGTTTTGAAGATTCTGTTCTAGTCAGGAAAGACAGAGTTATATTTACATTTTTCTATGTCAGAGTTATTACTGTGTTGAAATATTAGGATTTTATAATTCAAGGTAAGTATTTATAGTTCAGAATTTAATATTTAAAACTTTTTAAAAAGTCTAATCTTGTATATTTGCTTGTTAAGTAAGTATATTTTCTTCAAATACCAAATAAATACGGATCAGCATATTCATTATAAACTTCTGTTTTCTGGAAGATTGGCAAACTAGAAATGTCAACTATAACTGTCAAGAAATCACCTGAAGTCGGGCGTGGTGGCGCATGCCTTTAATCCCAGCACTCGGGAGGCTGAGGTAGAAAGAACATTGTGAGTTCGAGAATGGCCTGGGCTACAAAAGTGAGTTCAAGGCCAGCCTGAACTGCATAATGAGACCCTGTCTCACAAAATAGGGCCAGGGGTTTAGCTCAGTGGCATAAGTGCCTGCCTGGCAGGCATGAGGTTGTGAGTTCAATCCCTGGTACAAAAAAAAAAAAGAAAAAAGAAAAGAAAAGAAAGAGAGAAATCACCTGAAAGGCTTTGTTTTTTCCAGAGACCATTTCTGGGCTATATTTTCCATTTTATTTTTTTGAAGTAAAGATTTCAAATGGATATTATTAATATTGAAAGCATGTACAATATAATATGGAATTTAACCTCAATATTTTACGTGTGTCACTTTTGGCTTCACATTGAGGTATATCCCCAGCCCTTTTTCACTTTTTGAGACAGTGTCTCACTAAGCCATCTAGACTTCATGTACTAGGGATTATGATCCTCCTGCCTCAGCCTCCCAAGTGGTGTGTGTGCCACCACCCCTCGCTCAGTCTCCCATTCTGAAGTTACTGTTCAGGTACATAACATGTATCTAAATATAAGCACTATCATATTAGATATAAATGGAATTCTAAAATTTCTTGCTCTTTAGATTTATAACCTGTTGAATAGAAAGTTTATTATTTATATCCTATTTAATGCAAAATTAATATTTAGCTATATCCTATTTTTAATAAGAATTGGTTTTCCTTGCTTAAGAATTTAAAATATTTGGTGTCAACATTTGTACAAGTAGGCTGCTAAATTTGTTTTTTAGGCAAAGTTAAACACAACTCTTAGTTATCTCAAACCCAGATTTCTTAGTCTGTCTGTACTTAGGAGGGTAAACCTAAATGGATTTTCAGAGCTGCACTGTAGGTATTGTTCTCTTCATTGGTTATTTCTACTTTTTATGGAACCCTTTTTTAAAGTTTTAAGTAATAGATTTGCATCTCCCAGTAATGATTAATGTTTATTAAAAACATGTCACCAGTTGAACTGTATCCTTTAAGGAGACACCCCTTTCTTTTGATGTTGAGTTGCTAAGGAGAAACGCTTGTCAAGATGCAAAACCCTGGTGGGCTCCTGTGATGTCAGAGGACGCAGACATCGGTACATGATCTTGAACGAAACCTAAATTAAGATGCATTTTCCTGTCTTCTTCCATGAATGTCTCTTCTAGTACTGTTCTTTATCAGAAGGACAGAAAGTTACGGTGCGCCCTTCCTACCCACAAACAGAATTCCTGCGAAAACGAAAAGCATGGAGGAGGGTTTAAATACCTAAGTGCATACTCTTTTGGTTTTTAGGTAGAAACTGAACTCAATATTTTCTTGTAAGTATTTTAATGAGTAGCTCTTTAAAAATGGTTTCTAAATGAGTTTTTAAAAATTCATTTGTCTGGCAGGGGATTTAGCTCAGCGGCACAAGCACCTGCCTGGCAGGTGCAAAGTCATGAGTTAGATCCCCAGTACCAAAAAAAAAATTCATTTGTCCTCTTGTTCAGTCACAGTGTGTCAGTATTGTATTTAAAGATGTTTAGCATCACCTTTTGAAAACTATGTTTACATATTTAAAATGTTTATTTCTAAATTCCCAGGGTATCAAATACAAGTGCATAAATTTTTTAATATCGGTGTTTGACTTTCTCCTAACAGCTCTACAGCAATGTTTGACATCTATTCCTTCGTATTATTATGTATTACAAGGTATAACACCTGTAGTATTGAGCTGGACATTCAGAATAAGCATTTAGGATTTTACAATTACAGTTCAACTTGTTTCTTCATTGTAGTCTTCATGTTCCAAACCTCCAAGTGAATTTCGTATATACTCTAGCGCATTATAGATAAACACAGCCATGGTGGACTTTCTCCTCAATAGCATTTTTCTGTGTAAGCAGTGAGTGTACTTAAAAGAAAAAAGCTCTAACATCTTGTACAAAGCACATGTTTCCCAACAGTCACAAAAATGATTGAAAGCAGATCTTGGAATCTGGTTCTGAATTTGACTTTCTCATTTTGCAGCCTATCCCCTTGTTTTCTGTCTTCTTTATATCTTATCAAAATACATACTTGATCATGTGGGCATGAAAAAGATATTGTTTACTTTGTACCAGGTTTTAAAAGTTGTATAAAAATGTGTGTATATATATTAACTTAATGTATAGTGTCTTTGTTATAATTAATTTTTTCATTAAAAAATCCTGTGGTTTTTTTCTTATATTCTTAGGGGTTTTTTTAATACATATATATTTTTTCCTGGATATTTTTCCTGGATATATGGCGGGTTTTGTTCAACTTAAATAAGATGCTGAATAAATACTTTTTAATACCTAAGAATTTTGGCTAGAGATTCATGTTCAGTTTGGAACCTGAAAAATTTTAATTATAACTACAAAGAGCTATTGCTAGTGGTAAATTGGGGGGTTATGCATTTAGTACTGTGACTTAGCTAAGCATCAACATTTTAAAACAACATGTGTAATAAGGTATAAATGATTCATTTTTTTCTCTTCACATTTTGACATGACATCTTCAGTTACCTTTTGTATTCAGTATGATGACAAGGATGTAATTAAGAGATTATTATGATTATTATTATTATATTAGCTGTCTTCCCCTCCCCCTGCTTTATTCCAGTTTATGTCTGATTTTCAGGTGTATGGAAAAGTCTTCATCTCCCCACAGGGTATTGAATTGGCCATTCACCATCAGCTCTTTTAGGCTTCAGAAGTCTTAAATGGTATACTGTTTTGATATCTAGGCATCTGTATTCCTACTTAATTGGTTTAATCATAAAAACAAACCTTAATCAGGGCTCGATGGTGCATACCTATAATTCCAGCACTCTGGGAGGCTGAAATAGAAAGATCATAAATTCGAGCCCAGACTGGGCAATTTAGTAAGATTTTATCTCAAAAACTGGAAAACAGCTGGGAATATAGTTCAGCATAAAGACCCTGGGTTAAATCCTCACTACTGCAAGCAAAAACAAAAACAAAGACTTAGTATACTTTTGCCATATACAAATATTTGGGAATTTTATTGTTAAATAATACAAATATTCATTGTTAACTAAATTCTAAAAACTTTAGGAATAAGATCAGAATTTAATGCAGGGTGTGGTGGTGCACACCTATAGTCTCAGCACTCAGGAGGCTGAGGCAGGAGAATTGCTGCAAATTGGAAGCCAACCTGGCTGCACAGTGAGTTTAAGGCCAGCCTGAACTACATAGCCGGACCTTGTCTCAAAAAAAAATCAGAATTTCTTTTTAAAAAGACTCATTTATTAATGGATTCTAATGGGATTCCTAAGAAAAATAAATTACATGGCAAAATGAAAAACCTTTCAGAATATGATATGGTTATAAGAATAATAAAACCAAGCAAGCAGTGTGGGAATCACATACCAGGTGGGGTTTTATTTTTAAATATCTTTATTGAGGTCCAATTAATATACCATAAACTATGCATGTTTAAAGTGCATGATTTGATGTATTTTGAAATATATGCAGATATAAAACCATAACCATAACCAAGGTAATGAACTGTCCTCCCCAAAGGTTTCATATTTTTCCTGGATCATCCGTCCTCACTCCTCCACGTCTCCCCACCCACCATTCCAGACAACCTGGTACACTTCCTGTTGGTGGAGATGTTTACTATACATGAAATTGTGTAGTATGAACCTTTTATGATCTTTTATAGTAACCTCTTACAGTTATTCTGTGGTTCCTCTACATTAGAGCATGTATGATTAGTTCATTACTGCTAAGTAGTATTATCTTGTATGATTATACCATAATTTGTTTATTCATGTGATAATGAATTTATGGGTTGTTTATAGTTCTAAGCTGTTACATACAAATAAAGCTGCTGTGAACATTTGTGAACAAGTCTTTAAATGAACTTACATTTTTGTTTCTCTCAGGTAAATTCATAGTAGTGGAATGCCTGGAGCATATGATATGTAAATATATTTAACTTTTTAAGAAACTGCCAAATGATTTTTCAGAGTGGTTGTACTATTTTGCTCCTATCACGGGTGGGTAAGAATCTCCACATCCTCGTCGACACTTAGTAAAGATAGTTTTAGATTTCTGAGATTCTCGCAAGTGTGTAGGAGAATCTCAGGGTGGTTTTAGTTTCAGTTTTCCTGATGACTAACACAATGAAGCATTTTTTATGTTTAATATGATATCTATATTTTCACATCTTTAGTGAAGTATCTGAATCTTTTAACCATGTTTCAATTGGGATATTTTGTGTTACAAAATTTTGAGAGTTTTAAAAGATATATTCTAGATGCAAGTCCTTTATTAGATATGTGATTTACAAATATTTTCACTTTCTTACTAGCATCTTTCAAAGGGCAAGGTTCTTAATTGTGATTAAATGCAACTTTTTTTTTCTTTATAGGTCTTGCTTTTGTATTTAAGAAATCATCGCTGATCACAAAGATTTTCTCCTAGATTTTACCTTTAGATCTAGATTTTTTTAAAAAAGGGTTATGTTACTCAGGCTTGCTCTGAACTCCTGTACTCAAATAGTATTTGTACCTGTCTGCATCCTGAGTAGTTAGGACTGCAGGCATCAGCCACCAGATGTATGGTGCATTTTTAGTTAATTTTTGAATACTGTTCTTAGTACTGAGTGTATATGACGTTTTAATTGTTGGTATATATTTGGAATACATAATTACATTCCTCTTGGGATCATCACATATACAATACCATATGTTGATCATCTTGTACTAAGTATATATTAAAGCTTTGGTTTTTGCATATGATTATCCATTTGTTCCAGAGTAATTCTTTTTTTTTTTTTTTTTTTGCGGCACCAGGTATCGAACTCACAACCTCGTGCCTGCCAGACAGGCACTTAAGCCACTGAGCCAAACTCCCGGCCTGCATAATTCTTTTTTAATTTTTTATTTAAACAATTTTTTGTTTTGGGCCTGGGATTTAGCTCAGTGGCATAAGTGCCTGCCTGGCAAGTGTGAGGTCGTGAGTTCAATCCCCAGTACCAAAAAAAATAATTTTTTTTTTGTTTTATTAGTACATGTTTGCAATTCATGCAGTTTGCAATCATCTTTGGGAGTGGTTACTTGTACATATTAAGCTTGTTGTTTTTTTTTTTTTCTAAATCCCTTCCTCTTTCCTCCCCTCCTCTGGTTCGCCAATTCCCTTTTCATACTTCTTGGTATTTGCCTTAGCTCATGTTATGGCATATAATGTTTATATTAATTG
>RJWM01018763.1:0-40367 GCA_004363535.1 Dasyprocta punctata
TTTCTCATGCCTTCCAATACCTTCACCAGCCACAATGACCACCTCTTAATAATCGTCTACCAAGAGCTGCTTTATCTCCATCACTGGTCCAAGAGGGGCCGTTGATCTCTGCACCCTCCTAGCTGTTATGTCATTCCTTGCCACCACTGTCAGCCATCCTACCCCCGGCCAGTAGTAAAGCGCCTGGTAACCTCGAGCATCTTCAAATTTCCAGCCTCCAAGCCATCATCCGCATCCCACTCCCTTCCTTATCCCAACCACCATCACCGATCTCCCCCACCCCCGTTCCTAACCCAGCCTCCATCCATCACCGATCCTTCACCTTCGTCCCTATACCACCTCCCCCAAAACCGATGCTTCTCCCTATCCCCTAACATCTTCCTCACCTGCAGCCCAGGAAAACGTGGTTGGTCCAGGCGGCGGAGAGCGCAAGGAGCTGGTCGAGGGCAGCCCCCGGATAGCTGTGCAGGTGCCGACAGATGAAGCTACGCCGCAGAGCCCACTGCCAGTCACTTTCGTGGCTATAGCGCCACTGCTCCAGCACTGGCTCGGGCGGGGGCGGCGGGAGGGGCGGCAGCGGCGGTGGCGGGAGGGGGGGCAGCGGCGGCGGCGACAGGAAGTCGCCCCCCAGCAGCAGACGTCCTCCAGCCATCTTCTCCGCCTCCAAGCAGGGACCTCAGGGACGAAGCCGACTACTGACCGCGATCGAGTTAGCCAGCAGGAACCGGGATCGGTGGGGAGGGGCCGGGTGAGGAGGGGCGCGCTGAGGCGCCAAGACCAACTCTAGGGGACTGGGGTGTGTGCGTGGGGGCTACCGTCAAAAGGTAAAGGGGAGCACAAGCTCACGTCCAGACACTGGGGCGCGCGACTGCTGCACTCCTCCAACTCGTGGAGGAGCAGGAGGGCTCCCTCCGCAATCACACGCCAGCCGTGAAAGCCCAGTAAGGCCGGCTGCTCTGCACCTTCTTGGACCCGCAGACCCACGCACTGTACGAGCAGCGGGAAGGAAAAAAAAAAAGACTCCAGCACGTTCCGCTCCCCCTCCTCTGGGCTCTACCTACCCGCGTGCGGCCCCGAGGTGCTGAGACCAGTGCGCAGGCGCCTGGGCTGTTCCCTAACTTCGAAATCCCGTCGTAGAATCTCGCGAGATCTACTTTTTTCCCTTCCTATGACGACCGCAGGTCTTTGACGCACTGTGGTGACAAGTGGAGGGCGGGGACTCTGGGAAGGAAATTATGAACGTTCTTTAAGATTTGGGATCATGATTCCGTTAGGCGCCTGGAAGATGTCCTCAGGTGCCTGGAAGATGCACTGTTGGTAGCAGTGGTGAGCCTGACGTTTTTACCAGAAGTTCCTTCTGTATCTTTTGCGCCGCTGGGGATGGCACTAGGCAAGCGCTGCACCGCCAAGCTCCACCCACAGCTCTTCCTTGGGGTCCTAAGTCGTACGACAGGGAGTCTCCCACACTGAACCACGTCCCCGGCTCTTTTAAATGTTGAGACAGGGTCTTGCTAAATTGCTAATTGCCCAGGTTGGGCTCGAACTTGAAATCTTTCTGCCTCAGCCTCTCACAGTGCTGGAATTGCAGGCATTCGCCATCACGCCGGGCTGTAGTCATCCTCTTTTCTCGTCTGTATTCTGTTCCGATTTTTCCAGTTGTGGTCACGACTGCAAATCATTCAGCATTTTGTGTATCAATTTAAAGTGTGCAAAATATTACAAAATAAAAGAGGGGCCCAAAGACAAGAGTTAAAAGCTGCGCAACAGCAAATGGCCAAATCACTGTGTAGGTTATAATGCTGGTGGTGAACAGTAGTCCTGCATAAAGCTGAATGTTCCACCACAAGCAGGACGACTGAATGTGGTGGCTTTGACTCATTGCCCTCTTTAATGACTTTATTTATTTATCTTGCGGTACCAGGGCTCAAACTCACAACCTCGTGTGCCTGCCCGGCAGGCTCTTTAGCCACTGAGCTAAACTTCCGACCCTACTTTTTTCAAGGCAAAGTCGCACTATGTAGTTCAGGCCGGCCTTGCTCACGTTGTAGCCCAAACCGGTCTCGAACCCACAACACTCCACCTACCTCAGCTTCCCAAGTAATGACATATTTCTAACGATATGACACATCTTATATGTAGAGGTGTATTGGAGTGACAAGAGGGGAGAATAAACTCTTCACACCATACTATCATTATTTCCACGTCTGTCTACATGGTAAGTACTCATATTTATGGAAATAATGACAGTCTTTGAACCATCCAGTCAATACCATACTAGGAAGGAAGCTTAGAAATGAAGTCATCATTGTATGAGTGGGGACAATAAAGCCAAGAGTATTGACTTGCTGAAGGCGGTAGAGAGTTTGGCAATGAGAAGATCAGATTTTAGGTCACCTGACTCTTTACCCAGTGTTCTTTCAGTAACTTCTCATTGCTTTGCCCTATTTTTTAGCAGGATGTGCGATTTTTGAACTTTATTTTAAAAACCATTAAACTTTCCAAAAATACAATGTCAGCTCTGTGAGAGCAGCAAATCACCTGCCTCCTGTAGGCACTCTGTAGATATTCATTGAAGTGAGTGAATAAATGAATGAATGAATGCTTCCCCATTGTTCCAACTTAGTGAAATATATTTCCTTGGAGCCTACTTTTTAAGTCACTAGTTATTTTATGACTTCACTAACTTCATCTTGCTATAGTTATGTCTCTTCCAAAATTCAGGTGTTGAAATTTAATGGCCATTATAGTGGCATTAAGAGGTAGGGTCCTTAATCCCAGTTTCTTGGAAGGCAAAGTCAGGAGGATTGCAAAATTCAAGGCCAGTCTGGGAAACGTAGTGAGACCCTGTCTCAGAATAAAATTTTAAAAGGACTGGGGATGTACTTCAGCAGAAAAGCACTTGCCTAGTATGCAGAAGGTTCTGGGTTCAGTCCCCAGGACTAGAAAAAAAGAGGTAGACCCTTCAAGAGGTGATTAGGGCAGGAGCGATATTCCTTCCTAAATGGGATTAAGGCTTTTATAAAACAGGCTTCATGCAGCATTTGGTCACTTGCCCTTCTACCTTATACCATGTGAGGACAGAGTATTCCTCCCCTCTAAAGGATGCAGCAACAAGAAATCATTTTAGAAGCAGAAAACAGCCCTTATCAGACAACCAAACCTGCTGGTGCTTTGAGCTTGGACTTCCCAGTCCCCAGTCCTGTGAGAAATAAAGTTCTGCTTTTTATAAGTGATTCAGTCTCAGGTATTTTGTTATAGTAGCACAAATGGATTAAGACATGGCCTAAACTGTTGTTAACCTTCATCAAAACCAGCATTGTAATTTCCTAGAAAATAATCAGAGAAAAACTACTTCTTGTCAGTTTGGCTTAAAACTTTCCTTCCATATAGAAATAACCTGGCTTTTGAACTTGGATTACAAAATGAAAAGCTGTGAGGTGGTACATACCTGTGCATACTCTGGGGGGCTGAGGCAGGATGATTACAAGTTTGAGTCCAGAGGCAATTTAGTGACAACTTGTCTCAAAAACTTTTTAAAGGTCTAGGGATATAGCTCAGTAAAAAAGACCATGGGTTCAATCCCCAGTACTACAGAAAACAGAAAGGTAATGAAACTGATACGAGAGGCTATCTGCCCTGGAACAGTCACGAGTGGATTCCATTTGTGATTCCTACTGTAGAACAAACAGTTTAATCTCTACAGAATGACGTGCAACAAAACTGTGCAGGCTTCCGCATGACCATCTCTTCCTGGTAATCATTCTGACCAGATAATCCTTCAGCCAATCTACTTGGGCATTCCCTTCTCCCAAGTCTCAGAGGGTTTCTCATTGAGCAGGAGTTGAGACCCCTGAGTTGAAGTAGATCATCTGACTAAAAGTTAAAGAGATGTAGAGGACAGAGATGATAAAGGCAGTCACCACAATCCTAAACCTACCCAGAAACTTACTACTACCCTTCATAAAACCTCTTCCCCCCACCATCTTTCTCTAATGCGGGCTTTTGCCACTGTGTTTTTACTAAGCACATAACCCCTTTGACTTGGCTGACCTTTTATCCCTGCCCATAACTAGGGAAGCCAGTCAGTAATGAAAAGAGAGAAACCTTGATTTGACACTCACACAAACTATCCCAGAAATTACCCCTAGGTTTTTTTTTTTTTTTTTTTTTTTTGTGTGTGTGTGTGTGTGTGTGGCACTGGGGATCGAATACCACAATCTTGCGCCTGCCAAGCAGGCGCTTAAGGCGCTGAGCCAAACTCCCGGCCCTAGTTTTTGAGACAGGGTCGCGCTATGTAGTTCAGGCCGACCTTGTGCTTGCATTGTAGCCCAAGCCGGCCTCGAACTCACAACGCTCCTCCTACCTCAGCCTCCCGAGTACTGGGATTAAAGGTGTGCGCCACCATGCCCAGCTTCTGCTTCTTCTGCTTCTTCTTCTTCTTCTTCTTCTTCTTCTTCTTCTTCTTCTTCTTCTTCTTCTTCTTCTTCTTCTTCTTCTTTTTTTGAGACAGTGTCTCACTATGTAGCTCAGGCTGACCTCAAACTAACAGTGATCCTCCTGCCTCAGCCTCATGAGTGCTGGAATTACAGATGTGCACCATCACACCAGGCCTAATCAGAGTTTTTGACAAAACTGCTGCACCACAAATGCCCTTGAGGAATGTTTACTAATGGATTAGAAGCAATAACTAGAGCTCCCCCTGGCCAAGCCTGGGTAATTTGAGCATGAAAATAATTAATGACAGTAATGAATTATAAACCATTGAAAAAATAGGAAGTCATAAATCCATGGTGATACCAAGTAGATAAAGAATAACAGAGAGAAGGGAGAGCCTTTGCTTACACTGCAATACAATGTACTCACTGGTTGACACAAAAAAGAGTGCTAGAAATGGAAATCATCATTTTGTAGATTGACTCTGGCAAGAATTATCAATAGATGCTAAATCCAGGGATTTTTTTTTATTTTAAAGGGAGAAAGAAAAATACCCCAATAAAATAAGAGTTTCAAATCAGGCTAGTAGGACAGTAACAATAATTAATACATTGCATATTGTTATCTTCATAGTAGTTATTCAGAGTACAAGATACAGGCAAGAAATACTGTCCAAACCATATTAGCTCAAACCTTTCTTTTCAATGAACTAAGAGAAACTAGCTGTATAGCTATCTTAACTATCGCCTGTATATTTTTTCTTTTCCCTTCTTTCCTTTCCCCTTTCTCCCATCCCAGTTTGTCTTTTCCTTTGAACAGTTTCTTCCCAATTTACAGTATCTATTGTACATTTTGGATCTTATTTGCTTGTTCAGTTTTTCACACTAGCGAGACAATATGATGTTTACACATGTGGGTCTGATTTATTTCACTTATGAGTAAGCTCTCGAGTTGCATCCATTTACCTATAAAAATCTCAAGTTTATCCTTATTAATGGCTGAGTAGTACTCTTATATGAAAAAAACACACATCTTTTTTATCCATTCCTCAGGTGATGGGCATTTGTGTTGTCTCCAAGATTTAACTATTATAAATTGTGCTGCTATAAACATCAGTGCACATATATCGCTGTGGTGTGATGTTTTTAATTCTTCTGGGAAGACACCCAGAAGGGGAATAGCTGGATTGAATGGAACCTAGTTCCAAAGGCATCTCCATGCTGATTTCCACAGTGCTTGCACCAGTCTACACTCACACAAACAGTGGAGAACGGTTCCTTTTTCCCCACAGCCCCACCAGCATTTGTTATTGGTTGTTTTCTTGATGATAGCCATTCTTTCTGGGGTAAGATGGAATCTCAGTGTTGTTTTAATTTGCATCTCTCGAATGACTAGGGATGTCAAACATTTTTTTATGTATTTATTTGCCATTTGTATTTCTTCATCTGAGAAGTACGTATTCATCTCAGATGCCCTTTTGGTTTAGGTCTTTGAATTTGGGGGGCCTGATTTTTTCAATTCTTTATATGTTCTAGATATGTCCTTTGTCTAAGGAACAACTGGCTATAATTTTTTCCCACGCTGTGGGTTGTCTTTTGGCTGTTGGTGATTTCTTTTGTTGTGCAAATGCTTTTTAATAAGGCGAGACCTCGTTTGTTGATTTTTTGTTGTATTTCCCATGTGGTTTGGGTTTTGTTCATGAATTCTCTGCCTATACACCTATGTCTTCAAGATTTCTGCCTATTTTCTCTTCCAGTAAACTTAGTGTTTTTGTTTTAATATTTAGATCTTTAATCCATTTGAGTTTAGTGTATGATGATAGACATGGGTCTAGTTTTAGTTAGTCTTCAGCATATGGAAAACCAGTTTTTCCAGCACCATTTATTAAAGAGGCTATCTTTCTTCCAGTGAACCCATTTGGCTCCTTTGTCAAAGATAAGGTGACTGAGTGTGTCTGAAGTTGCGTCTGCATGTTCTAGTCTTTTGCATTGAACCTCAGGTCTGTTTTTTGCAAACACCATGCTGATTTTATCACAGTAGCTTTGTAGTATAATTTCAGGTCAGGGATTGTGATGCCCCCTGACTTGGCTTTATTCCCCAGAATTGCTTTTGCTATTCTAGGTCTCTTCTGATTCCAAATGAATTTTAGGAATGTTTCCTCTAGTTCTGTAAGTATGCTTATGATATTTTGATTGTGATTGCGTTAAATCTGTATAGCAATTTTGGGATTATAGCCATTTTCACTATGTTGGTTATTCCCACTGAAGAGCAAGGGGTATCTTTCCATTTTCTGATATCCTTTTTGATGTCCTTTTTCAGAAAAGTGTAGTTTTCACTGTAGACGTCGTTTACTTCCCTCATTATATTGACTCCTAGGTATTTCATTTTTGGATACTATTGTGAAAGATGTTGTTTCCCTAATTTCTCTCTCAGTGAGTTTATTATTCGTGTATAGGAATGCTACTGATTTTTGAGTGTTGACTTTGTATTCAGCTATGCTACTGAATTTGATTATTAAATTTAGAAGTCTTTTGGTGGAGTTTTGGGGGCCTTCTATGTAGAGTATCATGTCATCTGCAAATAATGATAATTTAACTTCTTCCTTTCCTATCCTTATTCCTTTTATTTCTTTCTCTTGTCTAGTTGCTCTGGCTAATGTTTCCAGAACTATATTGAATAGGAGTGATGATAATCTTGTTCCTGATTTTAGAGTAAAAGCTTTTCATTTTTGACCATTTAGTATGATGTTAGCTACTGCTTTGTCATAGATGGCTTTTATCAGATTGAGGTAAAGACCATCTATTCCAATTTTCTGAAGGGTTTTTATTTTTTCATGAATGGGTGTTGGACTTTGTCAAATGCTTTTTCTGCATCTATTGAGATTATCATGTGATTTTTGTTTTTAGTTTTGTTAATATGGTGTATTATATGTATTTATTTGCATATGTTGAACCATCCCTGAATCCCTGATATGAGTCCTACTTGGTCAGGGGAAATTTTTGATGTGGACTAAGATATTTGCATGGACTTACAACTTCTCCCTGCAGATTATTAGTAGCAAGGAAGCTAGTAATTATATGGTGGAGAAATTGAGCAACACCTTGATCCAAAATGAGAACATTCTATTTATTAAATAGGACCTCAAAAAGATCAATGTTGTAAAAGACCAAGTCTGTTCCAAATTAAAGGAAACTTTTAAAAAACAGGACACAATGCAAGATCCTACACTAGCTCCTATACTATTAAGAAAAAAAATGCTATAAAGGATATTGTTCAATAGATTAAAGTGATGTAACAGTGTGAAATTTACCAAAGTGTATAATTGTGGTTATATGAGAGACTATCCTTATTATTATTATATGGAGGCATAAACAAATGATAAATGATTCAGGGCAAAATGTTATCAATTGATGAACCTGGATCAACAGTAAGTGGGTAAACTTCATACTATTTTCGTAACTTAATTTCAAAATTAATCATTCTGAAAGTGCAAAAAGCTGCCTACACTGGTGAAGAACATAAATCTAACTACCAGTTAATCACTTTTGGGGGGGGTACTGGGGACCGAATGCACAACCTCGCACTTGCCAAGCAGGCGCTTACACCACTAGGCTAAATCACTTTTTATTGTGTCCCCAGCACCTAAATGGGGCCTCTGGAGCATTATAAACAGTAGCTTTACTTTTAGGAAGCTTCACATCCCTTGAGGAGGGAATTCCTTCACACCAGAAGCAGAGATTATAACACTGAACTAGGAAGTTTGAAAATGGAGAATAGATCAGGATAGGTGGATGCAGTTAAAAACAAAAAAAGGCTTCATGGAGAGATAGGCCCCGAGCCTTGCAGGGAGGATTTAAATGAGTAAAGGATATTTCCTTTACTGAGGTAACACATAGTTTGTGTAACTTCGGTAAAGGCTTATGCCTGAATGCAATGGAAAGGACAATGGGTATCAGGAACTGCTGGAAAGCGTGGTTGACTGGATAAGATGGGGACAGTTCATAAATTCATTCCTCAGGGCACTAACTTGATCCCATGCAGAAGATTTGGAGAAGCCCCAAACCAAGGTAAGAAATTTGTCTCCAGTTTCATATGTAATAGTTATATACTATTACTCAGTACTCCCCTAAGTATTGCGCCTAGAGCAGGGACTTTTTTCAAAGCCCAAGGCAAATAAGCTAAGATGTAGTGCAAGATTTGGATGGATACCAATGAAAAGTAGCAAATACTATAGGTACTACAGCCCTAATTCATAACCGATTCAACGGATGCTTGGATTGTAAAAGAATGGATTTGCAAGAAAGCTAGCTTTAGGGCAGACGTGGTGGTGCAGGTCTGTAATCCCAGCACTCGGGAGACTGAGGCAGGAGGATCACTTCGAGTTTGAGGCCAGCCTGAACTGCATAGTGAAACCCTGCCTCCAGAAGACAAAAACAAACAAATATATATAAAAAAGAAAAAGCTAACTTGCTTTTTAGCAAAGGGTGACTCCCTACATGAGGACATTTCTCTATAGAACATTGCTAAACCTCAGTGCTTACAACTGGAGCCCTGGCTGCTTGGCCTTCTGTGAGTGTTAGAGACCCAGTTTTCTCCCTAGAAGGAGCAGCATTCTCTGCTGCTCAGCATATGCCCAGCCCAGAAGCAAGCTCTGGTCACCACAGCAGGCCCAGGCCCCTCATCTGTGCTCCAGCGAAACTTTATGAAAATTTCAGTAAATTCAAACCCATTTCCTGGACAACTTGTAATCAAACTCCAGCATCTGTTGTCTTCTCCAATTTCTTTTGAGAGGCTGCTCCTTCCAGCACATTTGGGTCTGATGATGTACAAACTAGCACTGAAATGCCATCATAGTCGGAGTCAGCAAACCATAGCTGCCAGGCTATATCTGATTCCATTGCCTGTATCTGTAGGACTTTTCTGCTATGCAGGAATGTTTTTCACATTAGTTAATAGTTGAAAAAATCTAAAGATTAATTCAGGACATATGAAAAATATATGAAATTCAAATATCAGTGTCTAAAGTCAAGTTTTATAGGTGCACAGCCACACCCTCTCATGTATTGTGTGTGGCTGTTTTCACATCAGTGACGAGTTGAATGGTTACTGAGCTTGTGAGACCTACGAAGCTGAAAATGTTGACGAGTTGGTCCTTTACAGAAAAAGTCTGCTGACCCCTGGACTCAAGGAACAGTTTTCAACATGGGCCGACTTTGCCCTCCAGGGGACATCCAGACATTCTGAAAACATTTTTGGTTGTCACACCTGTGTAGGGCGGGAGTGTGCTACTGACATCTAGTGGGTAAAGGCCAAGGATGCTGCTATATACTTTACGTAAGACAACCCCACACAATTATTTGGTCCAAATGTCCACAGCACTGAGGTAGAGAAACCCTGGATTGAGTAAGTACTTTGTGGGAAAATACCATCCTTAATAAGAGATCCTATTTCTTGAACACCCAGGCCTTATGCTTACTTACTCAGGTTGTCTTCATAATGGCTGTACAAAGGAGCCATTGATATTCTCCTTTTCTGGGGAAATTGTTAACACAACTTCCCGTAAACGCACCAGGAGCAACTCAGCCTGGCTCAGGTCTGTTTTTCCCCAGCACTCAGTACCGGCCTCTGCGGCGTCACAGACGGTTACAGCCTCAATCGGCTGCCCTCTAGTGTGCGAGCTGCGCAGAGGCAGGCAAATGTCGTTTCCTCTGGTACCCTGCAGAGGCTTCCAGGCTTCCGTACAGAGATTGCGAACTGCTCCTCCAGCCTTCAGCATCAGGCTGTTGGGGAAATGAAGCCGAGGGAAGGAAACTCCACCTCTGCCACAATCAGAGTTCTGAAAACTGACCATTCTTCCTCTTGTCCGCTTTAATGCTTGGGGGGATGGGAAACTTCCCTTTCTGGTAGACTCAAGGACACACAATAGTAGTTTGGTAGCTATCGAATGCTTTTCGAGTCATAAAGAAGTCATATCTGAGAATCTGGGGGATGTGCACAGCACAGTATTAACAAGAGAAGACACAGAGTGCAGTTTTCTTTCTTTTCTTTTTTTTTTTTTTTGTACCGGGGATAGAATTCACAACCTCACGCCTGCCAGGCAGGCGCTTAGGCCACTGAGCTAAATCCCCAGCCCTATTTTTGAGACAGTCTCACTATGCAGTTCAGGCTGGACTTGAGCTCACTTTGTACCCCAGGTTGGTGTCGAACTCACAAGAATCCTCCTGACTCAGCCTCCTGAGTGCTGGGATTAAAGGCATGTGCCAACACGCCCGGATTTTACAGTTTTCGTTTTTCCAGGCCAAATTAAAACTCACCTGAATCGCGCCCCGCCGGGCCTGAGCGTCTCCAACCAGAAGACAACTAAGTGGGCCTTCCGGCGGCCTGCACGACTGGTGTGGACCCCAGGAAGAGGAACATGCACCCCCCACCCCATACGCCCACCGGCACACGGGCTAAGAATCAAGGACAAAGCTCTGTCCCCGCCCCCCATAAAGCAACTTGCTCGTTCGGAGGTCTGGCTAAATTGATAGCAACTAAGGTACGTAAAACAACTAAATGCTAGTATTGTTTTGTTCATTTCGCAGGCCTGGGGCTGGCAGCCTGAGCATCTCTTTGGAAGATGACAGTACCTAATGTAGCAAAAATGGGGGATTCTCTTCTGTCTTGTCTTCGAGGCCCAATATTGTTTTCATTGTTTTGCTTTATTCTGATTAAATTTTTTGGCCTTAATTTATATTGTTTTTATTGGTTTTATTGTGTTTTTTTTTGTTTGATTTTACTATACCTGTTGGAATGGTCAACAATTCTGAAAATAGCAAGATACACTATAGTAACTATTGTTTTCATAGTATCTTTCTTTGAGGTTCTGTACCAGTTCTACTGCTTTGTTTTGATTGACTTCGTTGTTTTGTTGGATTTTACTATCTTTAAAAAAAATTCACCTGAATCTCGTTTTGTATTATCTACTGTTCCACTTCCTCAGTCTATTATGATAATTAGCTCAACTGATTAAACCCATTCTGATAAAGTAAAAGTAGAGGACTTTCCACTCATACCCGCCCTGCCCCAGTGGGAACTTCAGGCCCAGAATGAGAAAAGGCACATAGCCACTCACCTTGGAAGATATCATGGTTTGATGGTGTTCTCCTGAGCCCCCTAAAATCACCCACTTGGGAGGCAACCACCCAATCCTTGTAAAACAAAGCCAACCTGTGGGGAGCCGTGTCATCTAATGATTTAGGATCAGACCACAGAGCCATTTAGTATTTCTTTTAATTTTATTGAAAATTGGCATGGACATTAGAAAGGTATCAAGCTAAACAGTGCTGGTTCTGGGATGTTTCTCTTGGAAAACGAAAAGCCCAGAAAGGTCACATCTTTGAGCAAAAAGAACAGAGAAGAAAGGGAAAACAAACAGATTCTGGAAAACATGCAAAGAGGCTCTCTAGAGACACTGGACAGCAGCAAGGTGGTGATGGTGGTAGAGATCTATCTTACATGATATTTTGATGCAAGTTAAACTGCTAAATTCAAGGCAGATTTATCAATATCAAAACTCTCCCTCCAGTTCCCAGGTTGAACAGAAACCTCAAATGGCCTTCAAAGTCTGATAATTTTGCTCTAGGCTCCTTTCTCCACCTGAATGTTAGATAGTAGATCCATTTTCCCCCTTGTGGGAGATATTCTCCTTTTCTCCTGGGAATGCTGAAGGTCTGGGAATGCTGAAGATGCAAGTACTACTCAACTTTCTTTTCCGTATTCAGAAATGTTTAATAGTGGCCGAAGACAGTCAACACAATGAACCAGAGAATTGTTCTTTAAAGAAAAAAAGCATAAAACTCAAAACCTTGTGAACAGCACTTCCACACCCACAGCTGAGGTCTCCTACCCCAGTTGCTTACACCTGGGTGAGTGGTCTTGTAGTTGTCTCTCTGAGGTTACATTTGGTCCATTTTCCAGCTCTGATGATTCTTTTCCTGCCTTGTTAGTTTAGGACAAGACACTTCATTTTAAAATACCATGTAAGTCAGAAGAGAGCTTCTTGCCTGGACACAGGGACACAGGTACATTTGTTGAGTGCAACGTGTGTGTGTGTGTGTGTGTGTGTGCGCGCACAGTTTGGGGGGAGTGGGAACTGGTTGGTTTCTGGTTTGAGACAATATGGAACCCTAACTCTTCTATAATGGCAGTCTTCTCCTTTAGACTTAGTGCAGCTGCTGAAGATAAGATTAAAAAAAGCTGGAGAGGGCGAGAGAAAGAGAAAGAGAACATGAAATTAGCCAAAGAAAAAAGACATTCAAAGACAGGGAGGGGAGTGGGCAGTGTGAGGTTGTAGAAATTATAATTTCAGAAGACAGGTTAGAAATGGGGTCATTGACGGGCCATCACCAATGGAAAATCTGCCGAGGAGATTTGAAGAACACCACACACCAATTTAAAAGCTTCTTGTTTTAATAAAAACAAGCACATATCAACAGCCATATGTAAATGCCAAATGATTAAAACAAACAAACAAACAAACAAACAAAGTGATCTGAACTGCAGCTGGAGAAAGCAAACTTCTTGGCTTGAGAGAAATGAAGGTGTGTGTGTGTGTGTGTGTGTGTGTGTGTGTAAAGCCATTCCAGCCTGGGAAAATAAAAACACAAACCATTTCTAATGACTGGTTTTGTTTCACCCAAAAGTAAACAGAGAACTTAGGGTATTTTTAAAAAATGGTAACAACTGTACTAATTAAAAAGCCTTTTCAGTGAAGAAGGAAAAAAAATCCTTCCGGTCTTCAGTGAGAAAAGCTAAACAATGAAATAAGTATTTGGATTATTTTAATAGGCCTGATTGATGTAGAAAGGTCTTATATTCTAGATTTTTGCTTACCAAATTTCTCCTGGCCACAAGGATCACCCAGGGCATCTATTAAATGCACAGTAGCTGGGCGCTGTCCAGACTGCCAGGAATACGCCCTGGTGACTCCTCTTAACTGCACCACTTGGTTAAATTAAAGAGCTGGTCTGGAGCCTTTCCCCTGCCTAACCCCACCTACCCCATCCTTGGATTTTTTTTCCTATGGGGGAAAAACCCTCAAGGGTCCTCTAACACTATCTAGTTTTTTGTTGTTGTTGGTTTGGTTGATTTTGAGACAGGGTTCCACTATGCAATTCAGGCTGGCCTGGAATTTACAGCATCCTCCTGCCTCAGCCTCCCAAGTGCTGGGATTACAGATGTGATGTGTGCCACCACATCCAGCAACTCACTATCTGGTTTCATCAAAAGATCTTGCTTCCAGGCACATATACGAGCAGATGGATTCCCTTGAGGAAATGGATTGGCTATCTAGAGATGTGGAATTAAGCTTGGCTTTGGACAGGAACCAGCAGTGGGACTTTGGGCAAGTCTCTCCACTTATCTGGGCCTCAGTTTCCTTTTATGAAGCAGATTCTGTCTTACTAAGCAAAATGCTTCCCTTTTATAGAAAAGTTTTTACTGTAAAATCTGAAGGTCTCTCATAAGCCATGTGGCTCTAATACTTTTGAAGTATTTTGAGATCAAGCCACAAGTAATCTGTAAACAAGATACAAATAAGGGGCCTCCTGTTTGCAACGGACGTAATTATCTAGGGGGCTGGTGATTACTGGTTGGTAATCAGGGAAGGTGGATTTAGAAACATCAAAGCAGCAAACAAGAAGCCTTTCTCAAGGACACCTAACAGTCCTAACTTTCTGAGCCACTGGCTGAGTATCTGAAGGGTTTTTAGATGTTTTGGGTTTGGTTTTGGTGGTGGTGGTGGTTTGTTTTTACCTGCAAGCATAGGGTCTCCTCAAATGCTCCATGTTGACTTGGATTTTCCCAAGACTCTGTCTTATGCTTTGGCCAGTAACCAAGCAGCGAATCACCAACTAAGACATACCAGTATCAGAACTGTATTCATGCTTTACCGATGAGAAAAGAATGTGTGTGCATTTGTTTGCTTTTCACTTTTTATACTTTTTGCTTCCTAGTATTATCCATGATTGAAGAAAATAATTCTTTCCCCTTTCCCAACACTTCAAAAAGGCCTGGGAACTTGGCATGGCCTTCTTTGACTGTGTTTTAAAAGGAAGTAATCACAAAACAACCTCAAAAAGAAAAATGAAGGTCATGGTCGGTGCCAGTGGGACTAGGAGGCAGGAGCAAGTCGCACAACTCAAAAAGAAGTGGGGCTTGAAGTACACAGCAGGGGTGGAGGACCCGGCTGCCTGACACCCCAAAGAAAAGCTGTCAGTTAGAATAGGAACCTTCGCTTAAAAGGCTAAGTGAAGTCCAGTCCAGCTGTAGCAGGGGATACTATTCAGTACACAGCCATGGATTACTGCAAAGGAAGGGCAGAGAGACCGCTATTAGCCACAGATCATTGCCAGGTCGCCTCCAGCGCTCACTCTGTTGCTGGCCAGATGCCAAAGGCCATTGTGCCTCAAGGCCCTGACAATGGAGGGCTTTCTACTTCAAAGGGGTTCCCAAAGCCACTATCAGAGGGGACCCATTATAAAACTTAGGGCTGGAATATTTTTAAAATATCAAATCCCTAGACTACAGAAAAGATTAAAGACCTTTCAAGTCCTAACATCTCTTTTCCTCCCTCCAGTTGACAAGTACACCCTCTTATTGGGGACAGATACACATTAAAATCATTATCACAGTCACCAGATAGACCGGAAGTCTCATTCCTGCAAATCCCAGTCAGTTTGGTCCCACCTCATTAGTATGGCAAGGAACCCCCGGAAGATGACCAAGGAGATGCTGAAACCCCTCAGAATTCTGTAAGTTTATCACTCAAGACTCTAGGCTGATAACAGTATTCAGCTTTATTCTCCCTTCTGCATCTGTGGAATACCCAGAGATAGAGAGGGGGGAAATTTATGCTATTTGCTCCAGCAATTGTATTTTATAGTAAGAGCTTAGTATAAATAAACTCGTCACCAACTTTTAACACAGCTTAAGTATGGTTACTCTGAGTGAATGAAAACTGGAAGGGGCTGAAGTAAGAGGCCAGAAGGAAAAGGCATCTTTTCAGAGCCCTCTGAGAAGAGGCTGTGGCTCCTAGGATGAGGCGAGAGGTCAGGGAGGACCGGTGTCTGGGAGGCAGGAGACTGAGGAGACAGCCATGCTCACGGGTGCTTATCCAGCCACGGTGGATGCAAATACCTCCGGGAACTGGGAAGCTGATGGTGAGGAGTAGCAGTGACATGCTACGGTCTGGTAAGGAGGGGGATGAGGAGGGGTGTGGACAGCTTGAGGTGCTAGGAAGGGGACCCAGATGTGGGCTGCATCTCTAAGCCATGTGACTGCTGGCTTCTTGACCGGAGGCCAGACGCCATCCTCTGACTCTCAGGCTTCTACGAACTTTTGCCAGAAAAGAGTGGAGGGCAGGGGTTGTATGCCCTTCTAGACATGTTAAGGGGGAATTAGGGAAAGGGAGGCCCAGCTCTGTTGCACAGGAAAGGGTGCGTCTACAGGAAGCCCAAACTGAAAATGAAAAGAGAAGTTGGGTTAATAAATGGACAGATTAATATTCTAAAAAAAAATTTCAGAAGAAAACTGTTTAGGTCATCATGACTAATGGATAAATTAGAATATAGCTATGTTAGATGGTCTTAAGATTTTACTGAATTGGCTCCTGGGAACATGCTTTCTCCCTCCTGTACCCGCCCCCCCCATTCCTAAATGGCAGAAGTAATGGCATTAGATTGCAAAATGTGACCAACAACCACAAAAATAGTTTAAAAATTTTCTTCTTAATTACTAGGACCTGACTAATGCTCCCCCAACCCCAGATAGCTGTGGCAGGAAGACTTTCAGCAAGTCTCCAGCGGCCTTGGGCCACTGCATAGAATACCAAGCAATTAGCCACTGTACTTCCTTGTCCCACAGGGAAAGCAGAAGAGGTTGGTTTCAACTCGTGCATCCTCTGGAGTAGGCCGAGTCAGCTAGCTGGTACTCTGGGGCAAGGGCTGTTTGTCAAGTGTCTGGTGGATGGGTCCAGACCCAGTCACCTGAAAAGTTGAACTATGGAAACCTGTTATTGGTTTGTGTACACATAGCTCTTTGACCTTTCTCCCATTTAAACTCCATCCCTATGTCATAAATAAGGCAAGTAGTATTGATCCCTATGTGCCATATGAAGACACAGAAACAGAGAAATCAATGGACTTGCCTGTGGTCACCGAGAAAGTGTTACAACCAGGGTGAGAGTTGTTTAATTATTTAACTAAGACTCTCCCCATTGTACCAGTGTGCCAAGAATTCCTTGGCCATGGAGCTAAGCCCATTTATTACCTGGAGAATACATTTATCCCATTAAATAAAGGCTACTAAACATTTGAAGGGGTGTAGTTACTGAAAAGTATATACATAAATGAAAATGTAAAAAGTATATATATAAATGAAAATGTGATTCGTTTCCTCCAAGTGAATACACCTACCCTCCAACACACACACACACACACACACACACACACACACACACAGAGTTTAGAGACAGACACACTCATGTCCCCATCAGGTGAATGCAGTTTATACCAGGAATGAGAAATTCTGTAGTCTGGTTGTAGTTCTGCCACTAACTCACTGTGCAATCCTTAGTAAGCCCCTTAAATCCTTCCCTCCTTCTCTACCTCTCAGAACTGTGGTAAAGATGAGATATTATATAGAGGAACATTTTGAAAAGCAATCAATAAATGTTATATGAATGCTTGCCTCTTCATTTTTTCTTTTTCCACTTCCTAGGGGAAGAGTAACCTAAAAAACACAGCAATGACCTAACATTCTCGGCTTCGTGGGAAGGCAGTGATGTTTTGATGTGTACACTGCTCATCCAAAGCACCATGAACCACTGCAACATAGTATGTACAACTGGATAGATGTCACAGAGGAATTTCTCTTACAATTACAGACAGCTGCAAGCAGTGCCTCAGGGAGGGTCCTCAAAACTGGAGGGGAATAGGAAGCCTCACCCTGCTTGCACTGAAGGTGGCTGTTGTGACCCACTCCTTGGATGAGGGCTCTGGGGGGGAGGTAGTTGCCTCTGTTGCTCTCAGGTCCTGGGAAGCCAATGCCTCCCCTGATTTGTTCCTTTAGAAATGCTTTTGTGGCCTACGGGGGAGAAGTTTGCCAGGAAAAGCCAATTTACTTGGCGTTGGGGTTGGCTGTTCAGTGGCGTACCAATTGCCTTCTACTTTACTTTATTTTGTAAAGTGTGCCTTTAATCACACTTTTTCTAGAATTTATTTTAGGACTGGCCACTAACAATGATGTATTCAGGGAAACCTGAATGAAATCATGTCAAGCCACGCACAAAACCTAAATTAACTATAGTCTAATTCACCAGAATACATCTTTCCTGCTCTCTTCGATGAAACTGGGGGAACGATGAAAAGCTGCAAGAATTACACTCCTACTGTGTGTCAGGTGCTTTGCTAGGCACTGGAACTTCAGCAGCGCGTGGATACTTTAGGAATTTATAGTGTTCCTAAATGGAGAGCTGCTGTTTAATTCCAGTCAGCTAGCAGGGGCTCTGAGACTTGCCTGTAAACCAGATAGTAAATCATCACATTATTCCTTTAGGATGGTTTCTTTTGGCCTAGTTTCATGGGCCTTCTGTTTCAGAAGCCTCTATGGGTTTTTCTTTGGGATCTGCTTGAAAGTAGGATGTTTTGCCAGCTGCCAGTTTGTCCCCAGGGCAACAGCTGCAGCAATCAGTTTGGTGACTAACAGAAAGCTCTCCATCTAACTCATAAACTGCTTGGGTGAGTGGGGAGAAGTCTTCTAGACAGTTCAGATACTCCAACCCAAACAGACCAAATGTAAAAAGGCACTTATGACACAACTGGGGCATTTCAAACACTGACTAGACATTTTATATTGGCAAATTATTGTTAATTTTGTAGGTATGATAATAGCAGGTGGTTAGTTTTTAAAAGTCATTATCTCAAAGAGATACATACTAGCATATTTGCAGATGAAATGATATAGGCTTTGCCTTACAGTAATCCAGCAGATTGGGAGTAATTGACGAAACAGGTTGGCCATATATTTTTTGTTTTGTTTTGTTTTGCTTTGTTTGTGGTACTGGGCAGGGGAACTACATCCCTAACCATTTATAATTTTTTTTTGAGACAGGGTATCACTAAGTCACTAAATTGCCCAGGCTGGGCTCAAACTTGAAATCCTCCTGCCTCAGCCTTACAGAGTGCTCAGATAACAGGTGTGTGTCACCATGCCCAGCTGGAATGGACATACATTGACAGCTATCTGGTGGCAGGGTTGTGGGTACACGGGATGCATTGTATTATTTTTTATGTTTGAAAGTTGCCATGGTAAAGTTTAAAAATAATAAATAAGCCCAATTATGTTAAATTTAAATCATTTATATTCCTTGTCTACTAGCATCTAGATAGTATCTAGCATAGTAGATAAAAGGTACCTAATCACTGTTTTCTCCCTGTTACTCCCAATAATCACTGTTTTCAGTCTCCCTAGAAGCTGTGTGATGCCAGCAAGGGCTTTATTTACTTCTATAGACACAACATGTAGCCCTCAGCAATACTTCTTACCAAAGGTCATCTGCTTACCTCCTTAGCAGGTCTGCATGAAGCTGGCACTTGTAGAACTAAGTGGAAGACTTTATATTTGAAGTCTCTTCATTTTCTTCCACTTTGATTATGGTTTTGGGAGGTACACAGCCAAAGGAAACAGGAGAACCTGAACCTCTCAGATAAGAAACAGCCACCAGAGGGAAAGAGAGATGCAAGTTTCCATTGGCTCTGCTCATTCCCAAACCTGAGGTTCAGTGCTGTCTGAGATACTGCAGGAGCAGGCTTGTAAGTGCAAGATGGTTTCTTGAGTCATCACAGTTAATTAATTTTGAAAGTAATGATTATTGTTCCTTAGGGGGGAAAACTGCCCAAATTGAAACCTGAAATATTGATCACAGGATTCACCTATGCTACCTAGCTGTTCTAGTAGCAGAAGTCTGCAAATTGTCCCTTTGATCGGGCAGACAGGCAGGCAGGCAGGCATTCACTCACCATGTACACTTGAAACCACACCAGGCTATTTATTCATACTGGAAGTCACAAGAGGAAACCAGCTACCCCAGTGAAGCCATTTCTTTTATGATTAGATATATGCATAGGGAGTACAGGGTTTGGGGAGATATCTTCTAGAAGCCATTGCCAGTTCTATTTAGAGTTAATAAAGCTTACCAGGACCCTGGGTCTCATGCAGCATGCAGCAAACAGCAGAGTTAACTGTAAAACAGTAAGAGCTGATGAAGATGGAGTGAGCATGAGGAGAAATAAAATATTATGAATTGACATAAATGATGAAGAGTTAGAGGTCAAGAGAGATTAGGAGTAGCAGGAAGGGGAGGAGGGAAAAGGGACTGGTAGGAACCCCTGAAACACTGTACACTTTCTTAATCTATTTAAGGCCAGCCAAAGGAAATTCTGATTATGTGACTATTAGATCCAACCACCATCTCTCAAGAACTGCTCCCACCACCATTTCTATGCTTAAAGCCCACCACCATCACTGTGGGTGCAGCGTGGCACAGGTTTAACCATGGTTCTTCCAGAAGTACACTGATTCTTCATGGAATATGCAAGGAGCCCCGACCTGGTGCCACTTGTTCATCTGGAAGTATGGAACAGGACAGGCTATTCTGTTAGGTGCTTATTGCTAATAATATGAGGTGCCACATTTCAGCAAGGATTTTACGCATCTCAGAACTGGGCACTGTCACCGATCCCAAATATTTCTGGAGAATGGAGAGAGGTGTCACCCTATACAGGGTCTTCTGGCTGGGGTCAATGCGGGGAAGTCAGTGGATTTGAAGTAACAAGGGGAAAGTTTGGCCTGAGAGGAGCTTTCACTGAACATCTCAAAGAGGGAACGTTTATAGCTTAGTGTTAGTGTGGTCTAAACAAACTATACAATCTCCTAACTCCTGCAAGCAGACTATGAAACTGCCCCAGGGATTGAGTTAACAAATACCACAGGACTATAAATATAGCAGATTAGGGCTGGAAGATAAATTTAGATTTTTCTGATCCACAGCACCACACACACAAAAATTCAAATTTAGATTTTTCTGATCTTAAAAATATTCCTGCTGGTATAGCTCATTCACTAAGACAGATAAACTAATATATGATGTGTTCAAAGAGACTTTCATTTGGCTAGTTGAACTTTATCCACCAGGTAATATCAAAAGAATTAATTAATCAGTGATGCTGACATTTAGTGTTAAGATTCAGTAATGAAAATTTCTGGAGCAGTTAGTGAAAATGTTCAAATTACACATTTGTTAGTCAAATGTGAATAAGTGGGTTGCAAAACTGAGTGCTTTCAAATATAGAATATTTTACAGTGTACAAAGGCACTGTATTATTCCTAAGTGATAAGCCAGGCATTGACGAAAGGAAGGCGTTTCTTCCTTCTGGCAAGCATCCAAAAAGTTTAATCCACAGACAAAGTGGCTAAAAACAGAAGGCAAAGCCCACAGACATCCTTTGATCCAAAGAACCCTTCAGTAAGGACACTGCTAAACCTTCCATCTGGGAGTTTTGTGAATCACAGTGTGCAAACAACTACAGAACATCAGGGGGCCCCCTGGATATTTTCTTGGTGTCGTGCAGGTCTGGACAGAAGTGCTTTTCTCCTCTCTGTTTCTGAGATGAGGAATGGGTAACCTAAGTGAGCAGAGGTGAGAGTTGGGGCCAGGCTAGAGACCTGGTGGTAACCAGGAGCTTATGCTGTCTTGCCTGACCAAATAACTGGGGAGATGGATTGGTTTTCAAATAATTCCTCCAGCTTAAGGATGGGGTACTGGGAGGACACTGGCATCTGAAGGCTCCCCAGTAAGTTCTCAGTTCCCCAGGCTGGGCACAATTAAGCAGCCAGCAGGGACAGATAGTAAAGGGGTGGGAGATCGGAGCCAGGCTGCAGCCTTCAGTGGCAGCAGGTGAATTCTGACAACTGAGGCCTGGCGAGAGCTGGGAGAGGTGAGCCATCATAGATACAGGACCGGCAGGCGGGCCTGTATGCCGTATCAGGCTAGCTCCGGCTCCAGAGGTTTCTGTGAAAGGGCTCTCTTTCTTTTCACTACCTTCTCTGTGCCCTTCCGTTTGTCCCTCTCTTTCTTGTCCTTTTGCACTGCTCATTTCCTCCTTCCATGTACTCTTACATTCCCTTTGCTTTTCCTTTCCTTTCCCTCCCTCCTTCATACCCTGATGTCTGCAGAGCTTTCCTAAGTAAGCCAGACAGAGGGGCTGGGCCTCGCCGATCAAGTATCTCCTCCACTCTCAGCAACCCTAACTCAAGGAATCCAAAGGTCCCGCAGGGACACTAAGACTAGGTACAGGTCCTCAAATTAGTCTAACAGCCTGCAGCTCACACCTGGCCATCAACCCTCAGCCCCCTCAGCCTCCAGGTCCTACCCCAGGGGGATGAGCAGCAGGAGGAGCAAGAAGCCCACCACTCCATAGCAGCCTGCTACTTACTTTTTCTTTTCTTTGTCTCTTTTCAGAGTTTGTGAGCCTCCAGCCTGGGAACCCTGAGACTGGAGGAGCTCAGCCGCCGTCTTTCTCTGTTTGAAAGCATTCACTTCATCGTCCAGAGATTTCTTCTTGTCCTCCAGCTTCTTCTTCTCATCCTGGTGCAGTTTCTTTAGACAGTCGAACTTCTCATGCAGCTGACAGGAAAGCCAAAAAACACTGTAGAGTTCTTGAGCAGCCCCCAGTCTGACCCAGTCCGGGGTTGGGAGAATGGCAAGGTTGTAACCCTGCAGGACCCCGGGACCTCAGAAGACATTTCTGCCAGGGACTACCATGACAGTACCAAAAGGCACCGTGCTGTGGGTACTTCTTCTGCCTGTCACTTTATCTCAAAATCTCTGCTCCTGAAGTAGTAAAAGAACAATACGTTCTGCCTAATCAAATATTTTTTAAACGAACCTCCATGGTTATTTTACATGGTAAATAATAATATTGCTTATAATACTGTAACATTTACCAAGTGCTTATGACGGGCCAAGCATTGACTTTTAAAAAAATAATTTGTATTGTTATTACTTTTTTTGCAGTGCTACAGTGGAACCCAGGGCTTTGTGCATGCTAGACAAGCGTTCTACTACTCAGCTACAGCCCAACACTGACTTTTACAAGCACCTTATATATATTAACTCATTTAATTGTTACAACAATCTTATCAATAGTTTCTGCTATTATGTCCTTTTTCATTTTCAATTTTTTTTTTTTTTTGCTGTGCATGGATTGAACACAGGGTTTCACACATGCTAGGCAAATATTCTATCACTGAGCTACATCCCCAGTACTTTTTGTTTTCTCATTTTGAGACAAGGTCTCACTAAATTGCCCAGGCTGGTGTTGAATTTGTGATCCTCCTGCCTCAAACTCTCAAGTGCTGAAATTATAAGCGTGCATCATAGTACTTGGCCATGATATCCATTTTATAAGGAAACATAAGATATGAGAAATTAAGGCATTTGCCCAAGGTCAAACCAGTCTTTACAGAATTATATAATGGCATTTCCAACATGGAAGCAGTTCCTGCCATTTCTTTCCTATCTGTGTGTGTGCGTGTGTGTGTGATACTGGGGGTTGAATCCAGGGCCTTTACACATCCCAGCTTGCTTCTATTTCTTCCTTCCTCCATTCCTTCTTCCTTTCTTTCCTTCCCTCCTTTCTTTCCCATTTCAAAATAAGGTCTTGCTAAGTTACTAAGTTGCCCAGGCTGAGCTTGAACTTGTGATCCTCATGCTTCAGCTTCCTACAGTTTCCTACCCATTCTTATCCCTTGCAATCAGGAAGACTCATTATGAATCACAGAAAAAACTACAGCAATAGCAAAGCTGGTCAAGGGAAATGGAGTAAGTGTGGAAACCTCAGCTTTAACCAAAGGGAAGGCTTAACTCATCCTGAAAAAAACAGAGACTCAAAGAACAGCAAGTGGGTTCTGGCACTCATTGTGATAAATTGATCAGAGAGCAAGAGGCATAGATGGTCACCAACTAGAATGTGTAAACTCCCTTGACCAGAAAGAGCAGACCAAGCATAGTTTCACCTTTTCTGAGGATACAAGAGAGAATTTAGGATTCTGTAATACTTGCCATGCTCAAAAAGGAGGTCAATTCCCTGATTCCTATGGATAACTGGGACTGTCACTTAGTGAGGTAGGGGGAACGACAGGCTTGCCGTCCAAACCAGCTTTTACGAGTCATGAGGGGTAGGGGCATCACTTGGGCTGCCCATCAGTTGCTTTCACCATGCTTTACTTCCTTACAACTTTGATTCATTTATCTTTGAGACTCTCAGGGCCTCTCCTCCTAAAGGTGCTGGGTGATGGTTTTCTCCTTAAAAGTGAAACTGAAATAAAGTCAATAACCTTGCCACAGGCCTTGGTGATAAGCTTCAAGAGTCACAGTAGATTAAAGGTAGAGGAAATGTGGGATGTAATTAAGTGCTTCCTTTCCTTGTGGTTGACCGTTTTGAGGCCCAGAGAGGTAAAGCAGCATCTGACATGACCAAAACTATACCTTATGCCAATTAATCTGGGACCTTGGAAGTAAGATCATGGATTAGAGGACTAATTGCATATATTTAAGCAGGCCCATCAAACCTCATTTTAAAACTTCACTAGAGCTGCACAGATGTTTCCTTGACTCTGAAATGGAACACAATATCCAAGTGAATGGAAAATGCCCCAGTTGTTGCTATTTTAGGTTTCAGTAAATACCCAGGATTGCCCTGAACCAACCTTCCTCATGGCCATCATAGAAAGTGAGATGGGATGGGTCAGCCTAGAAAGTTATCAATTACCCCTACAGAGCTCCAGATTCCTAGGGAGGGAAACTAAATCAGCCTGCACCCAACTGCAAGGGCTTGACTCTAGCAGTGCTGACCCACAGAACTTTCTGGTTTGCTGGAAATGTTCTGTATTCATGCTGTTCAGTACAGCAGCCACTAGCTACATGAGGAGTGAGCTTTGAAATGTACCTAATGAGAGTGAGGAACTGAGTTTTAAATTTTATTGTATATTAGCCGGCAGTGGTGATGCATGCCTATAATCCCAGAACTCTGGGGGGCTGGTGTAAGAGGATCTTAAATTTATTTATTTATTTTTTGGCACCAGGGATTGAACTCACAGCCTCACGCCTGACAGACAGGCGCTTAAGCCACTGAGCCAAACTCCCAGTCCTAGTTTTTTGAGGAAGGGTCGCACTATGTAGCTCAGGCCAATCTTGCGCTCACGTTGCAGCCCAAGCCAGACCTCGAACTCACAATGCTCCTCCTACCTGAGCCTCCCGAGTGCTGGGATTAAAGGCGTGCGCCACCACGCCAGGCTTGAGGATCTTAAATTTGAACCCAGCCTGGGCAACTTGGTGACTTAGTACAATCCAGTCTCAAATTAAAAACAAAAGAGGGCTGGGGATGTAGCTCAGTGTTACAGTCACTTGAACATCTGGCCCTGGGTTCACCCCTGTTTCTGCAAATAACAAATTTATTTCATTGTATATTTTAAAATTGCTAATATAGATTTTAAATGTTTCTACAACAAAAATGATAAGCATATGAAGTGATAGATTTGTTAACTAGCTTCATTAAATCATTCCACAATGTTAACATATATGCGAACGGGCTGGGGGTTTAGCTCAGCAACACAAGTGCCTGCCTGGCAAGCGCAAGGTCATGAGTTCGATTGCCGGTACCAAAAAAAAAAAAAAAAAAAAAAAAAAAAAAGTAAAAAAAAACATATATGCAAACATCGTGTGGTACTCCATAAATACATACAATTATTCCTTCTCAATTTAAAATACTTTCAAAACTCACAATTTAGCCACATACAGCGACTGGCTACCATACTGGATGGCTCTAGAAAATCAATACAAGGTTCATATTTACCTCTTTCTCTGCCTCTTTAAGCTCTGCTTCTTTCTCTTTGACTCTCTGGACAAACATCTGTCTCATCTCCTCTTCTTTCTTCTGGAGCTCCCCTAGGAACTCGTTCCTCTTGGCCTCATACGTCTCCTGTAAACTGCAGACATGGTCAAGTTAATTCCTTCCCCCTCACAGACTCCTCCTCAGTGAAAACTGGCCCCAAGCTGCCTTGAGCTCCACCATCCTCCTTTCCCCACTTCAGACAGAGATGGGTAAAACAGAACGCCAAAGTGCTGGGCAGTCACCTTGGCACATGAAAGCAGGGTCACAGGGCTGCTTGATGGGCATGGGGCAACCCTGGTGAACTGGAGAGACTTAAAAATCTGGGCCTATACCCTCACTTTACACCTGAGGAACCTGAGGCCCAGAGAGGTAAAGCAACTCATTTAAGATCACACAGCTAATTAGAGGCAGCACTGGGACCAGAAGCTGTGTCTCCTGTTTGTTCATCTGGGCCTTCCCACTGTGCTATGCCACCAGGCCCTGGCTCTGAAACGCCTGCATTATCTCACCACTTCGACGACACCTCTGAGTCTCCACCCCATGACAGACAGTGCGGACACTGTTCTAGTCGCTCAGCACCTATAGCCAACAGCTTCCATGCTTGCCCTTGAACTGACAGTCTGGTGGGAGCTGCCTGGGCTGAGGCCCCCTACCCCTGTCCTGGACTTTCATTTCAAGAAACAAGAGTTAGCCTGGTGAGGAAGAGGAGGAACCGGGCTGCAGGAAGGGAGGCATGTGTGAACGTGCATGTGGAGACACAATGGCACTCCTGGGGCTGGAGAAGGTCTGACTAAGCTGAAGAAGGGTGGGAGGGGAGGTTCAGGAGTCCAGCAGGAGAAGCCAAGGCTCTAGCTGCCCTTCGAAGGAGACAGGCACAGACCCGCTGCATTGGTTTAAGCAGGACTGACTGGATCCAACCAGAAAGTGAGAAAGAACACTCTGGTTGTTTTGTGAAGAAGATACTTTCCAATAACTCAGGTACAAAACGGCAGGATCTCCGTGTGAAGGGACGGCACGGGGTGGAGGGAGCTGCAGGAGCAGACCTAGGGAGGAGGCAAAGACCACTGTGGCTTTTGGCTTGGACAACCAAGAAGATGCTGGTACTGTCAGCTACAATGGGGAATGCTGGAGGAGGAGAACACTCAAGGGAGAAGAAGATGAATCTGACTGTGAATAGCTCAAGTTTAAGGTAGGCCTCTATGGGATGTCTGAGTGAAAATGGCTAGTATAGGTGGATCAGTGGGTTCACAGCTCACAAGTAAGATTTTAGCTTGTGAGTTACCTACTTCCAAGTGATAATTAGGACTATGAAAGGAGAAAGAGCCAGCTGCAAAGAGAATAGAGGGAGAGGAGCAGAGACCTTAGGAACATTTAAAGAAGTTGAAGAAAATGAACCTGCAAACAAGGCTGAGAAGGAATAGCGAGAGGAGAGGGCGAGAGAGAGACAAAGCCAGCTAGGTTAGTACTAGAAAAGTCAAAGCCAGATAGTAGTGCAAAGAGGAGGCAATGGGGATTAGTATTAAGTGCAGCACATTAAGATCAAAGAGGATGGGACTCAAAGGTTGCAATGAGATTGGCCCAAAGAGAGAGAGAGGCACTTCCATGGAGAGCTGGGGGAAGAAGGCAGCCTGTACTGGGCTGAAGAAGTGAATGAGAGGAGGAAGGAGGCTGGTAAACAGAACAGCTCTTTCTCTTCTGGTCAAGGCCTGGTTTCTTGATAGCACAGAGGCTGGCGAGGATGAGCCAGGTGAAAGAGGTTTCTTTAGGATGGGAATGTTTACAGGGAAGGTGGAAAGGGGCTTATGGAGGACTGAAGAGGATGAAGATTCAGGAACAGAGGTATGCAGGATGGAGCAAAGGACGATGGGACAGGGCTGAATGGTCAGTTAGAGGCTCGCCTCCTCCTCCACAGAAACAGCTAAAAGCTGCCAGAGGCAAGGAGAGGAACAGCTAAGGGAGGTCCCACCAGTGAGATATGCACGCCTTCCTCCAGCCCAGGCAGTCCTGTGGCCCTGGCCCCACCTGTCCCTGCAGGTGCGTGAGGCTGCCTGGCTGAAGCAACAGCACCGAAGGATGGGTTATGCTTTGCCCCAGGCCAGTTTTCCACTTTGAACAGGTACTGTGGAGCCTCACAGACCAAGTGAAAGCCCTCTGTGCCCACAAACATCCCCCTCACTGGCTTACTGATGCTGACATTTCCTGAAAGGAGACCCAGCCACTAAATGTAGGGCTTATGTCACCTTTCACACATAGAGATCAGACACACTTCAACTTGGTCTGTCACTCCCATCGGTTTAATAAATTGATTTGAAAAACATCTTCCTTCTCTAAAAGCATCTTAGATTCTGATTTGAGAAATATGTCAATGATTATTCCTATCCTGTGGTCAGAACAAAACCTGCAGTTGAACTGCAAACACTAAAGACAGCGAATGAAGAGGCTGTATGCATCAACACAGGGAAAGTAACTCCTACTTACTTGGCCCCAAAGTGGCTGCTACCTGGCCCTTTCTTGTTATTTTTTATTTGTTTGCCTGTCTGTTGTTCCTGCAGTGCTGGGGGTGGCACCAAGGGCCTTGCATAGGCTAGGGAAGTCCTGTACCATTGAGCCACACCTCAGCCCTCCTGTCTCGTTTTGAGAATGAGGAGGAGGGTAAAGAACAGACTAGAAGAAAACTGCCTGGGCAGCAGGAGCCTGATGAAGGAAGTGGGGCAGAGGACAGTTACTAACTGCTACTCGGTGGAACTGGGTCCCCTCCCGGGGCTTCCCTCCAACACAGCTGATTCGAGCTGGCGTGTGTAGGGTGAGGGGCAGTGAGAGATCCACCACACTGCTTCTCTAGGTCTCCTCCCTGCCCTCGCTACCCACCCACCCACAGTGTTCCTAGCAGGTGTGTGAGGCTGAGAGGGAAGGGGCAGCAGAACCGCCAAGCTCCCCCTGCCGCCATAGCTCGCACCCTCGCCTTGCCTCTTCTGTGGATTCTCGGAGGAAAAGGCTTCCACACCACCTGCATGGCTGAGCCAAGCTGGCTTGGCCTGGCCTGGCCTGTCCTGGCGGGAGCGGTACCTGAAGGGTTTGCTGTCAGGGTCGGTGTCCTTGAAGCCCATCTCCTCCAGCTTACAGCGGCGGTACAGCTCGTAGTGCCGGGTGTGGGTCTGCTCCCGCAGGTCCTCCATGTTGACCCGAATCAGCATCTCGCGCAGCTTCACGAAGTCACAGTGGGCCTCGTTTTCAACTGCACAGCAGGGGTTGGGATATTGAAAGTATAGTGAAAGGAAGGTCAGCAGCAGCAGCAATGGATGACATAAGGCAAAAGCCTAACAGGGACATCACCTTGTCATTGGGCATACAGAGTCTGGGAATTTACCCCCTTATTTGCTTTTCTACTAAAGATGGAAATGAAAAGTTATAAATATGGCAGCAGTGAAAAAACTGCAATATTGTAAAAATGATCTAAGGATCTTCAAAAGCCTCTCACCCCAAATTCACCAATCAGACCCTCATGGGAATGTCTGCTCTGTGCCTCTTTGTGGACAAATAGCACATGCGCATCCAAGCATTCATCCACCCATCCAATAAATATTTGTGCAACCTCTGTTCCCAGTATTGTATGGGGGCCCTAGGAATTCAGAAAGGGAGTCGTGAAGTCTTGCTCTCAGAAGCTTACAGCTGCATGGAATAGATGCAAATAGATAAATGCAATACAATGCAAAAATTACAAAAGGAGGGATAACTGAGGTCAGTGAAAGTCCAGAAGAGGAACTACAAACTCCGAACTCCTGGGAGACCATAGGCCTCACCAAACAGGCCCTAGGATGACTCTGGAAGGAAGCAAAGGCACTTACCAGGCTGACCTCTATGAGATAAGGCAGGGTTGTAAAGTTAGTGAGTTGCAGATTTAGGACTGGAACCCAGGAAATGTAGGGGAGGGGTGATGGCTATGACAAGGTGACTGAGTCTCCAAAGGATGGGGGAAAGAACTAGGATATCAATAAATGATAGTGACAAGAAGGGGTGGTCCACAGGTGTGGCCCATCTGGGCAGTAGAGGCTTTCCAGGAGGTCAACGGAGGGTGGACAATAGCCTGACAGCAGCAATGATGAACAGAAGAAAGTGGACCTTACTTTCCAGTATAAATAAACAAGCACCCATCTTGTGAGAGCAAGGGAAAGGTCTGTATCTTGGGCAGTGGTCGAGAATGATAGAGATGTGGACTAAATCACAGGAAAGCAGATTTCTAGCCAAAACAGAAGGTCTCAAGCAGGGCTCTATGAGGGTGTCCTCAGGCACAGCACCACTATGCTGGGTGGTGGCATCTGGCCTTACTGTGTAGAGACAATGATCAAGTCACCCCAGATTCCATCTTGCAGGGGAGAGGGAAGTGAGGTTAGAAAGGGGGTGAGTGAGATGACAGGGCTGGGAATGATTGCAGTAGATGACCTGTAGTCATCAGAGGAATCTTTCTAAAGATGGAATGGGCCTACATAACCCCTCTGCATAATCCCCACTGCATTGGGATACCCCACCCTGTCATAGAACACGTTAATATTAAATATCCCATCAGAGGGCAACTTCTCAGGACCATGTTAGGTGCTATTTGCTCCTCCACCTCTGGATGGTGATCCCTGGTGGTCAGTCAGAAGGTCTGAATACAAGGCCTCCGCAGGCTGTCCAAGCAATATACAACTTCTTCCTTCAAAATGAACAGTCAACTCAGATTTGTAAGAAAACTCTTCAAAAAACCCAGCTAGAGAACGTCACTGGACTCATATCTGCTGGCCTCTCTCCTCTCACCTTAGGTTGCTGTCTCTTAGCCCACAAATTCATTCCCAGAGTGAAATTGGTGGTCTGGGAAGCATTTACCAAAGTTCCTAGCAGAGTATCCCCAGTCCCAGTGACAGAGAAGAGCCTAGGTTACCACAGTTCTATAATTAGCCTTGTTCTGCCTATGGAAAGTTTGGGCTGAAGTGTCACTCAGTGTAGAGCACTTGCACAGCATTTAGGAGGCCCTGGATTCTATCCCTAGTACCACACACACACACACACACGTAAAATAAATTAAAGAAAATAAACTCCAGCTATCAACAGCGGGTCTCTGGTGTACCCTAAAACATGCCAGCCTTTGTGTATGATGTGGACCCACTCTCATGTGTTTGCCCAAGGGTATGAGGTGAATTTACAAAGAACCTGCCACCCTGCCACACAGTTTCCCTACAATCTGTAGACCCTAAGGCCCAGAGACCTCGTCTACCCATGGCAATATCCTAGGCTTTATCTTACCTACTAAACCAGTTAGCCCCAAGGGTAATGTTATGGTTTGAGTCTGAATGTCCCCCTAAATCCTCATGCAGTCATGGGGGCAGGTTTCTAGAATTTGTGATTAATTCGTGGTCCAATGCTGGGATTATGGGTGCGAGTGCTACACCCACCCAAGGTGGGTGTGGCCTACATACAATATAAGAGACTGAAAGAGTCTTCTCTGTGAGCTTCTCCCTTTTTGCTCTTGTTGCTTTTGCTGTCTTCTGCCGCCATGAACTGTTGCCCCTGTGCCATGCCACTGGGCCTTGGAGTCAGCCGAGTATGGACTGAAACCTCCACAAATTGTGAGCTAAATAAACCTTTTCTTCCTTAATTTTGGACGTTGGGTATTTTTTCTCAGCAATGAGAGAAAAGTAACTAAGACAAGTAATTAGCCCCAGGTGCTACACAGACCACAAAAGGAACTTTCCCGAGTGTATGTATATATCTGTTTGTTTGTTTTTGTCATACTGGATCGGAATCCAGGGACACTCTACCACATCTCCAGTTCTTTTTTGAGATAGGGGCTCACTAAATTGCCTAGCTTGGGCTCAAATTTGTGATCCTCCTGCCTTGGCCTCATACCTGTAGCTGAGATTAGAGGTATGTGCTACCGCATCAGGCTTCTGTAATTCTTTTTTTTTTGGTACCAGAGATTGAACTTACAACCTTGCCCCTGCCAGGCAGGCACTTATGCCACTGAGCTAAATCCCTGGCCCTATTTTTTGAGACAGGGTCTCACTATGCAGTTCAGGCTGGCCTTGAACTCACTTTGTAGCCCAGCTGGTCTTGAACTCACAAGGATCCTCCTGCCTCAGCCTCTTGAGTGCTGGGATTAAAGGCGTGTACCACCACACCTGGTTCTAATTCATTTAAAACTGTGAAGTAAGCATACATATGGAAAAGTGCATGCAATGTGAATGCACTACTGAAAAATTAACACTGATGTTTCTGTAACTCAGGTGAAATATTCCTAGTAATTTAGAAGTGCCTTCATGCCCCTTGGCAATCCCATGCTCATCTCTCTTGGTGATGAGTCTTAACCACTAGCCTGACTTTGGGGCTCATCATTCATTCTCTTTCCTTTATAGTTTTACCATTTATGTTTGGATTTCTAAAAATACATGCAGGATCTTATTTAGTTTTGTCTACTTTTGGAATTCATAAAATATAATCCTACATTATATTATTCTACTCTGATTTATTGAGTTCAACATTATGTTTCTGAGACTCACTCATGGAGATGTAACTGTAGTTCATTAATTTGACTGTTATTTGATATCTCACTTTCAACTATTTCACAATTTACCCAGTCTCTCTTCAGCAGCTATCTGGGTTGTCTCTAATTACTTGTCATGTTGAACAGCACCGCTATGAACATTCTCATACATCCCCTGTGCTGTTGAGCAAATATACTTACTTTTTAAATCCACTTGCTTATGCTTTAGGAGTGCTTTCTTCACTAGAGACAAAGGAGTGGAATCCCATCAGAGAACCCTGGTGGGGAGCCAGAATTTGCCTGCTAGTGGTCCCTGTGGTCATTTGAGACTGAAGCTGAATGAACAGTGGCTGGGACAAGTCAGGGATTTGTCATACAGTGGCTGCAAGAGGCCAAAAGGCAGACAGAAGGGGCTCTCAGAGTACAGCCCATCTGGTAGGGACTCACCCTGAACGGTGCCCCAAGGATACTGCCGTGCCTTCATCATCTTGTTGCCTATCTTCAGTTCTTCTGTGCTGCCAATGACAGCAAACGGCAGGTGGGCCTGAAACAGAAGGCAAACAAATGCTCAGATCTGCAAAGGAAAGGCACTGCACATCCCATAATGCCACTGCTGCTCATCTCCAGGGCCTTGGGCCCTCACTGTGCAATGTCACTCACTGCTGTCATCAGCCAGAGGCACTGATGAGGCTTCTGAGCCAACCATGTGGGGATAAGAAGCCTGCTCCTAGCTCCCGCTGCTCAGAGATTCACAGTAGATAAGAATGACATGGTCAAAGGCATAGGAAGCAGACAGAGCAAATAAGCAGAATAATAAACAGAGACACCAAATAGCAAAACTGTTCCCTTGGCAGAGCTGCAATGAGGGGAAGAGCCTTGGGAAGGAGGTGTGGACAGAGATGATAAGGGAGACAGAGAGGGCTGTGATCAATAGCCCTTCCTCCTCCCAGAGTTCGAGATCCCTGAGAATGAGCCACATGGCTGGCTGAGCGATGCTATCCTTGCTCTAGTCCTTCCCTGGAATAAGAGCTCACGTTGAGGTGAGGTGCTTTGCAGGCAAGTCACCAAGCATCGCCCACATGCTGTGCCTATGCTGATTTCCATTTTAGTGGAAGATACACTCCTTCACTCTCTGGGAACTGACAGTCATGCTGAGAAGGCTGAATTAACAACCTGCAAGCATATAAGACAATATGGCATGGTGGCACATGCCTATAATTTCAGCACTAGGGAGGCTGAGGCAGGAGGATTGCCATGAGTTCTAGGTCAGCTTGCACTGTACACGGAGTTCAAGGCCAGTCTGAACTACACAGCAAGACTCTGTTTCAAAAAGCAAGAAGACAATATGTGACCCATGGCATATGGTCTGGTGCCTGTTATGGTTTGAGTCTGGATGTCTCCCCAAAGCCTCATGCTGTCATGGAGGTGGGCTTCTAGAGTTTGTGAATGACTCATGGTCCAATGCTGGGATTATGTGTGTGAGTGCTACACCCAAGTGGGTGTAGCCTACATATAATATAAGGGACAGAAAGAGTCTTCTACCTGTGCTCCTCCCCTTTTGCTTTTGTTGCTTGTGCTGTTTTCTGCTGCCATGAACTGCTGCCCTCTGCCACGAGCCACTCTGCCTTGGAGCCAGACAAGTATGGGCTGAAGCCTCCACAAACTGTGAGCTAAATAAACCTTTTCCTCCCTAGCTTTGGGTGTCAGGTATTTTAACTCAGCAATGAGAGAAATGTGACCAAGACATGCCCTAGACATCATAGGTGATTAATAAATCCCCCTTGAATGGCAGTGGCAGGGCTAGTGGGATAGAAGAGAGGAAAGAAAGGCAAAGCACAGAGAAGGGTGTGAGTATGATGCTTGCAGGAGAGATGAGGAACAGGGCCCGGCTGGCAGCAAGCCTTGGTGCTTGAAGAGGGAGCTCCCCCCAGTTGACAGTGTGGGGACTGGGAAATGCTCAGGGAATGAGCTAATTTATAAGTGCCAAGTCACCGCTGGCCAAATGGAATGGCTGACTAAATGTTTACAGACCAGGTGAGTCCAGGAGGGGCTTTATACCAACAAATGACAAGTCCAGTGACATGATCTTTCTTAGCCAGCTCACAGAAACAGGTCACAGTCTCAGATATTTTCACCCATCTGCTTGCTGATCTAATCTGCAAAGAGTCACTGGGCTCCTAATATGTGCTGGGCATTAAGGAGAATAAAAGGTTGAAGAAGCGTAGAGCCTGCTCCTGGAGAGTGCCAGGGTGCAGCAGGGAAAGGCATGCCAGTAAACTGAGGCTCAAGGCTCAAAGAACACAAAGGAGGGTATAACTAACTTCATGGGGAGTCAGAGAGGGCATTGCAGAATAGACAGCAGCAATTGTACTACCAGTGTTAGCAGCTGCAGAATTAGTATTGACAGAAGCAATTTATTAAGCACCATGCACTGTGTACTAGGAGCTTTATATTGTGCTATCTGATTGAGTTTCCCAACAACATGAAGGGGAGTCTTATCACCTCCATTTTATAGATGGGGAAAAGGAGGCCCAGGGGGTTAGGTGGCTTGGCAGCAGGCACATAGCACTAAGGGCAGAGCTAGATGCGGGATCTAGGTCCCCGATTTCAAAGATCACCCTTTGCTTGCCTGCTACTCCCACTTATGGGGTCCAAGCAGCTGATGAGGTGAGCACTGTAAGCCCCGGGGTGAACTGGTTGTGCTAAGGCCAGATTATAAGAGGCAGTTCAACTCTGGGAAACTCACAGCTTGCTGACTCAGTCTCCACGCTGATCCTTCCTCTCCATTCAATCTTACAGCCAATCCTTTCTCCCCATTTGTTTCTAGTTCTGGACTCACAGAATGTTCTTCAGAGCACAGAAAACACAGAAGCTCAGCTCCAGCCTTCCTCAGGAGCTGGGCCAACAGCCAAAGCTGCTCTTCCTTTACCCTTGCCCTCTTGCAGGTGCCCAACTTAGAGACTCACCAGCCTCTTCCCATTCCACTGACTGTCCCTAAAATAGGGACAGAGGGAAAAGGGAATGAGTGAGTCATGCATAAGGAAAGTGGGCGTGAGCTGGAGGTAGGAAAAGTTTCATTGATCCTAGCAGGAATGATCAACGCGGTAAAGAGGTATGGGATACAGGGGCACTCGGGGAGCACTGAATTCCTGAAAATATGGTTCAAGGGCCTGAGCAACTCTAACCTGGCTTTGTGGAAGGGTCATCTGGGCACAATTCACTCTCACTCAGGGACCCACGCAATGCCAGAAGCATCGAATCCACTCCTACTCACTTTGTGGGGAGATGTTTCCCCTGCAGAGAAACATCAGCCTCAGCCACAAGAGAGCTAAGTGGCAGAGATGGCAGAGGGTTGGACCGAGGGAGGAGGTAAGGAAGAGAAACTGTGTTGTACTGGCACTCATCCTGGGTTCTGGGATCTAAGGGATGGAGGAGGAGGCAGGTAAAGCGGGAGGCGCTTCTCTGGGCGCGAGAAAAAGGAGGAAAAAAAATAACCCAAAGAAAATAAAGGCAGATAAAATGCCAGTCTTCCCTGGGGCCTGTTATTTTCAAAGTCAAGAGACATTGTCCAAATGAAAGGGTCACTTGCTTCCCCTCATCCTCAAACTGCTGTCACGTGAGTCCTCTAGCTCCCTCGTGTTCTCAGCACACAGCCCCACCAAGCTGAACTCAGGGGCCTCTTGAGACCTCCCAACTGGACGCACCTTTGAAACCCACTTTGTCGGAGTCAGTTCTGACAAATGTACGCAAGCGGATCGTTTTGGAGCACTCCCATGTCATTTGATTCTCACTATGGCCTTACGGGGCCTCATTCGTGGTGGGACAGAACTGGGATACAGAGGTTAAACAAGTCACCCTGATCCCAATCCTCAGTGCCTAGGTCTCCCCAGGGAGCACTGAGGCCAATGCATTTTGGCTGCCGGCCGCCCCGGCCACTCAGGGAGGCCTGTGCTCTGCCTCTCGGCTAGATGGCATCTGCTGGAAGTCAGCTAACCGTGCTAGGCAGGAAATCACAGGGACCAGGCTCTGACCCTCTCACCTGCTGCTCTTGAGAGACACAGACACATGGCTATGGTAACCAGAGTGGAGTCAAGCAGGGCAGGAAGAAGATAAACCCCCAACCACACTCCCAGGTCCTACCTGGGGGACCTAAATCTAAGGTCAAGCATTCTCTCCTTTCCTCCCAGGTCCCTGCAGGAGGTTGACGGGTGACATTTGCATGCGTGAATCCAGGGAGGAGGCTGGCAGCTGCAAGGCAGTGCAGGTGCTGACAGCCAGACCTCTAAGGAGGTGGCCCCAGATGACAGCTCTGCCGGCCACAGGGAGCTTCAACGAGAGACACCTTCAAGCCTCCCCTGGGGTGTCCGTTCCCAGACTCACTACCTGTCTCAACCTGCCCCGTCCTGCTACAACAAAATACCTCAGGTTGGGTCATGCAGAAAGAACAAAAATGTATTTCTTATAGTTCTGGAGGCTTGAAAGTTCACGATCAAGGCACTGGCACATTTGGTTGTCTGGCAGGGGCTGCATGAAGCCTTTTTTTCATTAGGACTTTAATCCCTCTATTGAGGAAGCAGCCCCTGTGGCCTTGTCTTCTAATACTATCACACGAGCGACACTTGGATTTTGCAGGGGACACATTCAAACCATAGCACTACCTATACTGTTTCTCATGTCTTCCTTACATTCTTCGTGATACATTTTAAAGCTTCTGGTGATCCAAGTGGCGTGATGTATTGTATTCTCATTCCACCACATCCATTATGCTTGACAAAATACATGCACATTTATTTTTTTCCCCTGGTACTGGGGATTGAGCCCAGGGCTTTCACACTGAGCTACATTCCCAGGCCTTTTTATTTTTTGAGACAGGGTCTCACTAAGTCAATAACTTGCACAGGCTGGGCTCAAATTTGTGATCCTCCTGCCTCAGCCTCCCAGAGTGCTCAGAGAACATTCTCTTTAGTCCTGTGAAATACTGTCTAGATCTCATCTGGTAAGAAGAGCTCCACTGGGCTTGACTTCTTCCAGGGCAAGCAGCGTTTCCTGGCTGTAGCTGGTTATGCTCACCCCTATATTCAGTCTCCTATTGGCAGCTGAACAAAACCATTGCCCAATGTGTTCTCCGGTGAACTCTTGATGTCTCCCACAAATGTACATGCAAACAATGGTAAAGCCACTGCTGTCTCAGGAGAAGGGATGGGCTTGAGCATGAGGCTCTCCCCGTGACCCCACTGGTCAGGGATGCGCTCTCACTAGGCCCAAGTGCCAAATTCCTTTCTGGGAACCAAACCCTGAGCACCTTACAAATGGCCAACCAACTAAGCACAGTCAAGTACTCGAACTGTGACTGTTCCTTGGTCCTTGGCTATAATTTAAGCCATTCAAAGAACAATATTAAATTTAAACAACATAACACTTTCTAGTATAGAAGTCTACAACATTTTTGTTTGTTTGCAGCATGGGGGATTGAACCCAAGGCCTCAGGCATGCTAGGGAAACACTCTACCACTGAGCTACATTCCTAGCCCTATTTACATTTTCTTTTGAGACAAGGTCTTGCTAAATTGCCCAGGCTAGGCTCAAACTTGGGATTCTCTTGCCTCAGCCTCCTGAGTAGCTGGGATTACAGGCATGTGCCAATGAGCCTGGGTAAAGTCTACAACCTAGAGAGAGATAAGAATGTGGGTTAAAAGTAACATGCAACAAGATTTCTTTCTCTCTCTCTCTCTCTTCTCTTGCCACCTCAATCTAAAATAAGGTTCTCCAGAGCCAGCCATAAGTCAGAGAGACTGAGGCCTCATCACTTTCATTCTGGCCGTGAAAGCCCTGGTGGTGAGTGATGGGATGGCTGTGCAATCTTCTCTGCAGAGCAAGGGGTTTCTTCCACTTTTTTCAACCTGGGCCCCATGGCAATGGGCTAGGGGACCTGCAACCTGGGCCCAAGAGTCAAATTCAGACTCAAAAGACTGGGACCCATCCCTCCTCCTACCAAAGCCCAGGTCTCTATGATGCAGCGTCAGCACAATGGTGTGTCCAAAGGCTCTGCGGACTTCTGACACAGTTGTCCTGGGAGCAGGCAGACTATGCAATCCTGTGTATTTATTTGCTAGCCGTGATTTGTCCCTCCTTCCCCCACCGCAGCAGAGCAACACGGAGGATTCCCAGGCAGACCCAATTCCATGCCCACGGGATGGCAGGCTGAGGCTGTCTTTCCAGCTCAGCAAAGCGCGGCAGGATGAGGGTGAGTGAGTGGCCAGCACTGTGGTAGGGAAAACCCAGAGTGCACTCAAATTTAGTTTTTTGAAGTGAAACACTAGCCATGTCGGGCTGTTCTGAAGGGTTACACCAGTAACCCTTCATAGCCGGAACAGTGCAGTTGAGAGTTGCTGCTCCATAGCATGGAGTCTCCCAGCTTGAGGGTGAAGCTGCCGTAGGCTCAAGCAGGAGGGCAGAGCTGAGCTGAGAACACAGCCCAGGGTGATTGCTGCTCCCGATTCACAAGGCGGTGAGATATACTTTTATGGGACGCCTTGAGATTGCCGAGAAACCGCCATCTTTGTTAGTTCTGAGCAAAGCAAACCACAAGCCTGAAAGCTGCTAGGTGACTTAGGAAACCAGGCTTTAGAAGATGACTGGGTGCTTCCGGACACTGGCACCAGGGACACTGGACAGCACTTCTCCACAAGCTCTTGTATTTCTGCCCACAAGGCACCTTTCAGGCTTGCTCCTCACCACAGAACCTGTCTCCATCAAAATGCCCTGATAGCTGGGAGGACAAGCGCTGATCTTTTCCATTTTCTTTTCCATGCCCACATCAGATCACAGAGGATGTAGCTCCAACTACCACAATCCCCATAACCTTACCCTTGAGCCAGATTTGTCAAAGTCGACAATGGACTTCTAATAACAAGCCTATCTCTGTGGACAGATGGGCAGGAAGTCAAGCCCGAGACAATGACTTGCTGCCCTGCTATGCTAATTTGTTGGCCAGTTCACAGGAGGTGGCAGCTGTTGCCCTAATGATAACTTAGAGGCCAGTGGCAGCAGGAAAGTTTTCTAAAAATGGCTTTTATTACGAGGCTTTCTTGAGTTTGGCTATCCCCAAGCATTATGTCATTAGGAAAAACTGATGCCTCTCAACAGAGAAAAAGAAATCTGTTCCCAAAGCAGAGGCTTTCTGAAAGCTATTAGCTGTCTCCCTGAAATCACAACATTGAGGCTTTCGCAGCACCAGCATCAACACGTTGTAAAGAAGCATGAGGAGATGTTTGACTCTCTGCCTTCACTATTACTCATTCCTCTAGTAGGGAGAAGTGGGGGAGGAAAGAAAAGAGGACTTTTAAAAATCCATTCACACTTAATAAAGCAAAGCACAACCTTGATATTTAAGGTTGTGCTTCTAGTCACCAGCAAATTGGAGACTATATACCAGTGCTCCTCCCAGGGTCACTGGGCTGGATAAGTTGAGTGCGGGTTCATCCCCAGTTTATGAAGCCAGGCACCTTTTTCAGCCTTTTCACCATTCAGTGCATCCATAGTCCTGGCATTATTCTGCTTCTTCTGCATACTCATAGGGGCTGTCTGGCATAGCCCAAAGCATATCAGAAAGGTGGCTAGAAAGAGAGGTCTGAATTCCCTGTTTCACTCTATGTCCGGAGTCTGCCTTCCCCTTGGGCCCTAGCCATTCATCTCTGCATCTCTAGTCTTTGTGGCAGCCACCACTAGGAGAGAGGAGCTGTTTTTGTTCTGGGTTTTCTCTCATCAATACTTAATCAAGAGTCAATTACAGCCAGGTGTGGTGGTACATGCCTCTAATCCTAGCACTTGGGAGGCTGAGGCAGAAGGATTGCCATGAGTTTGAGGTCAGCCTGGGTTACAGAGTGAGTTCAAGGCCAGCCTGAACTGCATAGCAAGACCCTGTCTCAAAAAGAAAAAAAAGAAAAGAAAAAAGAGTCAACTACAAGCCGGACTCAGTTGCGCATGCCTGTAATCCTAACTACTCAGGAGGCTGAGGTAGCAAGATTGTAAGTACAAGGTCAGCTGGGCAACTTAATTAACAAGATCCTGTCTCAAAACAACAACAACAACAACAGCAACAACAACAACAAAATTGAAAGGGCTGGGGATGTTACTAAAGCACTCCTGGGTTTGATCCCAATACCACAAAAAAGGCAAAAAAAAAAAAAAGTCAATTACCCTAAGATGGCTGGTGAAGGCATGTCAGTGCTATTTTGTGAAATACTACAGAGTAAATGACCAGAAAGTTGAGTCCCCATGCTCCAACTCACGTTCATGGTTCCGTTGATCTCAGCCACGGACTCATCATCTGTGGGGAACTGATAGATCTGGACTCCATTGCTGACAAGTTCGCTGGTAATTTTGATTTTGAACTTTGTTAGCTCGCTCTTAGAAATAGCATC
>RJWM01018764.1:0-40307 GCA_004363535.1 Dasyprocta punctata
ATTAAATTCCAATTTCAGTGCACTATGGTCAGATAACATACATGGGATAATTTCAACTCCTTTGCACTTACTTATGCATGTTCTATGGGTTAGTATATGGTCTATTTTAGAGAACGTCCCATGTGCAGCTGAGTAGAATGTGTATTCTGATGTGGAGTGGAACATTCTATAGACATCTACTAAGTCCATTTGTTCAAAAGTTTGATTTAATTGTAATATTTCATTATTGACTTTTTGTCTAGTTGATCTTTTTTTGTGACTGATTTATTGAGGTCTCCCAATACAATTGTATTAGGGCTTATTGATTTTTCATGTCTGTTGGTAATTGTTTTATATAGTTGGGTGCACTGGTATTTGTTGCATGTATATTTATGATTGTTATCTCTTCCTCTTGGATTGTTCCCTTTACAAGAATGTAGTGACCTTCTTTATCTCTCTTAATCAGTCTTGGCTTGAAATTCACTTTGTCTGCAAATAGACTAGCTATCCCTGCTTTTCTGATTTCCTGTCACATGGAGTATAGTTTTCCATCCTTTGACTTTCAGTCTATGAATTTCATTTTGAGGTAAATGTGTTTCTTGTATGCAGTATATTGCTGGATCTTGCTTCTTGATCCATTCTACCAGTCTGTGTCTTTTGATTGGTGAATTGAGACCATTAACATAGATGGTTATAACTGATAATGTATTGACTTATCCTTGTCATGCTGTTTTCCTGTTGTTGGTTTCCTCCTTTTTTCCTCCTCCAATTGTTTGCCTTCCCTGAAATATTCCTTCTGCTGGGGTTCATGGTGCTGTAGTACTTATTGCCTCTTTCTAGAATGCCCTTCAGAACATTTTGGAGTGCTGGTTTTGGTGGTCATAAATTTCTTCAGGTGTTCTTTGTCATAAAAGTATCTTATTTCTCCAAGAATTTTGAACCATAGTTTTGTGGGGTACATCAATCTGTGTTGAAAGTTGTTTTCCTTTAGAAATTCAAGTATTACACTCCAAGTTCTTCTTGATTTGAGAATTTGTGCTGAGAAGTCAGCTGTAATTCTGATGGACTCTCCTTTATAGGTAATTTGTTTCTTTTCTCTAGTAGGTTTTAGGATTCTATTCTTGTGTGGAATTTCTGGAAGTGCAGCATTAGGTTGTTTGTGCACATTCTGTTTTCCCAATATGAGAATTCACTGCTATAAATTTCCCTCTGAGGACTGCTTTCATTGCATCCCACAGGTTCCAGTAAGTTGTATTTGCATTTTTGTTTGACTGTATATATTGTTTAATTTCTTCTTAATTTCCTCTGTGACCCATTGGTTGCTCTGTAGGGTGCTATTTAATTTCCATGTGTTTATGGAGCTTCAGTAGTTTTTTTTGTCATTAATTAAATTTAGTGGTTTCTTTTGTCATTAATTTCCAATTTCAATGCTGCCTGGCTATAGCTTTTTTGATCATTGCTAATTGAAGTTCTATATGCCTCATTTTTCTATATGTCAAATTCTTTTTCTCTACCAGGAAAGTTTTCTGTCGCAATGTCTGCAAACAATTTTTTATGTCATTTGTGGTATCTCCTGCTTGTTCATTGACTCCAATTAATCTTAAGTTATTCTTTATCTCATCTAGTGGCTGCTGGATTGATTTCTCATGGTCCCTTGAGATTTTAAGAAATCCTTCTTTTTCTGGTCACTAACTGCAGGCCTGTCTTCAATACCCAAGAACCTGTCCTCACATTGGCCTAATCTGCTTTGAATACTTTCAATGGAGTTTTTATTATCCTGGATATCTGCTTTATGGATTCCATTTCTTTCCTATGCTGAGCTTCTGTAACGTTCTTCAGCTTGTCTGTTTCTTATCTGTGTCTGCTCTAACGTCACTAAGCATGGTGTATATTTTGGTAATCTCTGTAGGTATCTGAGAGATTATTTCTGATTTCACTTTTTCCAGAGACTCATTCAATTGCTTTATTGTTGCCACTTCAGAGAGGCCTGGTGGGGACTTTTGGATTGACCCACCTAATTCTCCCTCCTTCCTGAATTTGCCTGTGTGAACTGGATGTCTGGGGTTTCATTTTGCTTAGGTGTCTTCTCATTTTATTTCTCTCTTTTTAGTTTAATTACTGGGATGATGCCTGTAAGTTGCCTATGGTGGGTTGCTTTATTGGTAGTTTTAGGATTCTGAAGTAATGCTACTTCTCTGAGGTATCTTCCGGGTGCAACTGGTTTTCAGGTTTTGAACCTCTTCAGTTTTTTAGAGGTGAGAAGTTGTTGCTTTTTTGGCCTAGTCCATGGTTCTTGGGCACCATGCCACAGTATTTTGTGTGACCCTTAGTCAATCTCAGTCATGGAATACCAGGACCAACAGCTATTTAGAACAATCACGTCAATTTTGGCTATAGTGGTACCAATAGCATTAAACACAGCCTAGAAAACAACAAACTGAGCTAACCTTTAATTTTCAACTTTTAACCATATGAACTAGATTTGTGATTATATAACCAGATTATTATATGCAATATATAAGTGCTTAATGTGTCAGTTTTGCTCTCAGGAGTTAAACATTAAAATGGATTAAGTAGAAAATAGAGAAGTGGAAGAAGGGAAAGAGATTAGAAGTAAGGTTGGGAAACTGGTGCAGATGACTGAAGGAAAAGAGAGATGAAAAAGAAAAAAGAACAGCTTGGGAGGCTGAGGTAGGTGGAGTGTTGTGAGTTCGAGGCTGGCTTGGGCTACACTATGAGCAAGGCCAGCCTGAGCTACATAGTGTGACCATGCCTAGAAAAAAATAGGGCCAGGAGTTGGTTCAGTGGCTTAAGTGCCTGTATGGCAGGTGTGCGGTTGAGTTTGATCCCTGGTACTGACAAAAAAAAAAAAAAAAAAAAAAGGAAAAACAGAACAGAACCACACCTACAAAGAGGTTAGGAACTACTTTCACACTCCTATAAAAACATTGAAGGAGAAAGAGAAAAAAATTAAAATTAAAATTAAAACGAACAAACAAAAACAATCAAAAACAGTCCACTTCCAGGATTCTCTCTGGTTTCACTAGTAGACAACTTGTGGAGACAGAGCCCTGAATCATGCCAATCTATCCCGGAAAGCCAGCAGTATCTTTTGGTGGGGTAGTAGATAATCTCAACAGGCCTGCCCTGAGACCAGACTCATTGGACTTGCCACAGTCCAAGCAATTTCCTCATGTCTGAGCCCAGTTGGGAGCTGCTAGATGAGGCTCGGGGATTTAGCTCAGTGGCACAAGCACCTGCTTGGCAAGCTGGCAGATGTTCAGGGTTCTGAGCTCAGTTGACCCAGCTCCAAGATGACACCCAGTTAATCACTCTCTCCCATGGGAGGACTGAGTCCTCTGCACTCATCACCAGGCAGTGCAGTCCTCCAGGTGTGCTGCTCCCCTCCACTGCGACATCTCTCTGCAGGGGCCTCCAAGGTCACCAGCTGTCACCGTCACTATGACCACGATTCCCCAGGTTTGAACACCTACTCTAGTGCAGTGCAGTCCCATCTCAGGGCAAAGGTTGTCACTGGCTTCTTCTTTGTTGAAGTTTTTCTTTTCACTCTCTCTGTGGGCTTCAATTCCCACTTTAGATTCTTCCTGGGTCTAGGGGACCCACTGCCCTCCTTCTTGTGTTCTTTATAATGCTATATTCCAGTGTCTGGACAGTGACTCTCAGAGAGATTGTCTTCCCTGCTGATTACCGCTCCACCATCTTCCCAGAAATACCTGATTTCTTTTGTGACATCTTTGTTGTTTAGCAATATATTGTTAATTTTCCAGGAATTTTTGCCTTTTCCAAACTTTCTTTTATAGTTTTTTATTTTCATTGCACGCTGGTCTGACAGTATACATGGAGTGATTTCAATTATTTTATATTTATTTAAACAGATTTTGTGGACTAGTATGTGATGTATTTTGGAAAAAGTACCATATGCTGCTGAGAAGATTGTATGCTCTGTCAGAGGGGGGTGGTATATTCTGTATATATCCATTGAGTTACTGTGTTCAAGGGTGTGGTTCAATTCTGAAATTTTTTATTGTCTTTTTTGTTTAGTTGATCTGTCTCTTTCCAAAAGGGGGTGTTAAAATCCCCTACTATGATTGCATTAATGTTTATTTGATCCTTTAATTTCATCAGTTTTTGTTTTATGATGATAGATGATCCAGTATGTGGTTCATATATATCAATGTTCTCTCTTCTTGTTGGATTATTCCTTTAGCTAGTATGCAGCATCTGTCTTTGTCTCTTCTAATCCACTTTAACTTAAAGTTTACCATACCCGATATTAGAATTGCTACTCCTGCTGATTTTCAGGATCCTGGGGCATGAAATATTGTTTCCCATCCTTTAATTTTTATGCTAATGATTTTTTTTGGTACTGGGAATCAAACTCACAACCTTGTGCTTGCTAGGCAAGCACTGTGCCACTAAGCTATATTTCTGACCCTCCATCCTTTAATTTTTAATCTATGAACTTTTTTTATTAATTGAGTTTCTTGAATCCAACAAATTGTTGGATTCTATTTTCCCATCTCCTATACTCTCAGCATTCTAGAAACATGTGTGCCTGGATGTGGGGATAGAAACCTCAGTCTTTGATCTTAGGATGCAGGTCCAGAGAATGTTCCCTCCTCTTCAGGTATTGTCCAGTCTACAATATGGGGTGTAGTGGGCAAGGAGGGTTGAGAAAGACTTGTTAGATATCTCTTAAAACTTTCAGTGCTAGATGGCTCTGAGGGTGGAATTTATGCATTCTGTGTCTGTGGATTCAATACTGATCTAGATAGTAAGTCTTTCTAGAATTATCATAATCCTTTTTTATCTTTGGTTAGATTACAATGTTACTAATTTTCTGCTGCATCAATTTCTCATATTTTTGGTCTGAATACAACAAGAAAAAAACAAAAAAGGGTACATTTTACACTGTCCTTATCATCTCATAACAGCTAAAATTACCACAAAAAATAAGGCAGCAACATTTTTGCTGGCAGATTTAATGGAAACAATGTTGATGAGGAATGATTATATTTTACTCTGGGAAAGGCCATATCTCTTTTGAATTAGCTCAGGTTGAGTCATGGAAAGAACATGCGTTTTGGAACCAGTTTACATTTTATCTGTGGCTTGGCCATGTGATGGCTGTGTGACCTCAACAATGCCTTTGTTTCTACATTTTAAAAAGCAAATAAAACTGTCCTAATTACTGTTTTAAGAAAATAAAATAAACCGTCTTATAGAGTATGTTAAATATTGTTGATTGTCTCTGTGTCTGGGTTCTCCTTCCTGACCCCATCACGTGGTCAGTCCAGAAAGCTTCAGAGCCAACCATACTTACTTAAGTATCAGTGATGCTCACATCTGTACTGTCAGCTCTGACCTCTCTTGGAAATATGAGTATCTGGTCTCCACATGTAGAGTGGGATTTAAGAAGAAACTGTGAGCTGAGCTTGTGGGAAATAACCAGGAACAGATACCCAATGGTCACTCAAATCCAGAATCTGCTATAAGAGGCTAGGGAGAGGGGAGGCACCAATTTTGTGAAACAAGAGCTGCTGAGTGCTGAGTATGTGCACCAGGGTGAAATAATCTACACTTTTTATACACATAGAGAGTTCAATCTACATGTATGCTCTATTTTGATTTAAAGATAACTGAATATGAAATACAAATTTCATAATCATTTTGGATTATATTAAAAAACCCTGCTTTTGAAAAAGTATTACAAGTTTTGTTTTGGTCTTAACAAGGAGATGCCATTCCTGCTGTAGAAATCATTAGGACAGGAGGTGTCACTAAGATGATGAATACAGACAGAGACAGTGTCTCCGTCTTCTACTTGATGCATTCCAAAGGCTGAGCCATGTATATAGTTAAGTACTGTTTACTAGGAATGCACAGGAAAGATTGGAAGTTTGTCAGATTATAAATTTTAATTCTGATGCTGATTGTATTTCTTAACGGCAATGGTAAAACACACTCTTAATAATTACATGTTGAATCAGTGTATGTGGGTCATATGACTCAGATTCACAGTCTGCTTATCAGTGAATAACTAAGAATAATGGTCCCACACAGAAGAAATGGACAGATTCCTAGAAACCTATGCATTACCAAAGCTGAATCAAAAGATGTAAAACTGCTGAATAACCCAACTTCAGCTAATGAAATCGAAAATGTAATTAGAACCTTACCAACAAGGAAAAGCCCAGGCCCTGATGGATTCACTGCTGAATTCTACAAGAAATTTAGGGAAGACTTAATGCCAACAATCCTCAAACTCTTCAATGAAATTGAAAGGGAAGCAAGTCTCCCTAACTCATTCCTGGAAACAACTATTACCCTAATACCAAAACCAGAGAAAGACCCAACCAAAAAAGAAAATTATAGGCCAATCTCCCTAATGAACATAGATGAAAAAATCCTCAATAAAATACTGGCAAATAGAATACAGCAAGTTATCAGAAAGATTATATACCATGATCAAGTGGGATTCATCCCAGGAATGCAGGGATGGTTCAACATACACAAATCAATACATGTAATACACCATATCAACAGGGCCAAGGACAAGAACCACATGATCATCTCAATAGATGCAGAAAAAGCTTTCAACAAAATGCAACACCCATTCATGATAAAAACCCTACAGAAAGTTGGAATAAATGGTCTCTGCCTCAACCTGATAAAAGCCATATACCATAAACCAATAGCCAACATCTTACTAAATGGACAAAACTGAAAACTTTCAACCTAAAATCAGGAACAAGACAAGGATGTCCACTATCATCACTCCTATTCAATACAGTTCTGGAAATATTAGCCAGAGCAATTAGACAAGAGAAAGAAATAAAGAGAATATGGATACGAAAGGAAGAAGTGAAATTATCATTCTTTGTAAATGATATGATACTCTACATAGAAGACTCCCAAAAATCCACTGAAAGACTTCTAGATGTAATAACCTAATTTAGTAATGTAGCTGGATACAAGGTCAACACTCAAAAATCAATAGCATTCTTGTACACAAACGACAAACACACTGAGAGAGAAATAAGGGAAAACACACCCTTCACTATAGCATCCAAAAAAAAAATGAAATACTTAGGAATCAATCTAACAAAGGAAGTAAAAGACCTATACAGTGAAAGTTACATTACTCTAAGGAAGGAAATTGAAAAGGATTTCAGAAAATGGAAACATATTCCCTGTTCATGGATAAGAAGAACAAACATTGTGAAAATGGCCATTCTCCCAAAATTGTTATACAGATTTAATACAATCCCAATCAAAATACCACTTGCCTACCTCACAGAGCTAGAGAAAGCATTCCTGAAATTCATCTGGAACCAGAAGAGACCTAGAATAGCAAAGGCAACTCTGGGCAACAAAGGTAAGGCAGGAGGCATCACAATCCCTGACTTGAAACTATATTACAAGCTACTGTGATAAAATCATCAAGGTACTGAAATAACAACAGACCTGAAGATCAGCCACAACTACAAACACAGTCAGCCACCTCATTTTTGACAAAGAGGCCAAACATGTACATTGGAAGAAAGATAGCCTCTTTAACAAATGGTGCTGGAAAAACTGACTTTCCATGTGTTGTAAACTAAAACTAGATCCATGTCTATCACCATGCATTAAACTAAAGTCAAAATGGATCAAAGATCTGAATATTAAAACAGAGACACTAAATTTTTGTGGAAGACAAAGTTGGTAAAAATCTTGACGACATAGGTAGGCAGAGAGTTCATGACCAAAAATGAAACTGCACGAGAAATACTTCCCAGAATCAACAACTGGGATCTCGTCTTATTAAAAGTTTTTGCATGTCAAAAGAAATCTCCAACAATGAAAAGAAAACCCATGAACTGGGAAATATATCTTAGTCAATTGTCTATCAGACAAAGGACTTCTATCTAAAACACATAAAGAATTAAAAGAAATCAGATCCCTAAAATTCAAAGACTCAATCCAAAAATAGGCATCTGAGATGAATACACACTTCTCAGAGAAAGAAATACAAATGGCAAATAAATATACGAAAAAGTGTTCAACATCAATGGTCATTCGGGAAATGCAAATTAAAACAACACTGAGATTCCATCTCACTCCAGAAAGAATGGCCAAGATCAAAAAATCAACCAATAACAAATGCTGGAGGGACTGTGGGAAAAGAGGAACTCTTCTCCACTGTTGGTGGGAGTGTAGACTGGTGCAGCCACTGTGGAAGTCAGTGTGGAGATTCCTCAAGAAGCTAGGACTGGAGATCCCATTTGACCCTGCTATCCTACTTCTGGGCATTTTCCCAGAAGAATTGAAAACATCATACCACGTGATATTTGTGCACCCATGCTTATAGCAACCCAATTTGTAATAACAAAATCTTGGAAACAACCCAAGTGCCCATCAATCAAAGACTGGATAAAAACGATGTTGTATTTTTATACAGTGGAGTACTACTCAGCTATCAAGAAAGATTGCATTGAGACTTTTATAAGTAAATGGACACGACTTGAGACCATACTCATAAGTGAAATAAATCAAACTCACATGTGTAAATAGCATATTGTCTCCCTAGTATAAGAAACTGAAAAACTATATAGAATCCAAAATCTACAATAAGTACTGTGTAAGGGTAAGAAACTGATAGAAGAGCAAAAGTAATTGGGGAAGGGAAAAGGAGGAAAGAAGGAAGGGAAAAGGAAAAATACATAAATCTGTATATATGTATACGTAAAATAACTAAAATGACTGTACTGCTGAATGTATTAGTTACTGAGAAAGAACGGTTAATACTCATATGATTAGATCAATTTTACATGTCTATATCTGTTAATGTAAACAACCATGTTGAAGGTAATGATACGCAATATTGCAACCATTGTCAAGTTCCTATCATTTTGTTTTGTAAACCTATAATGTTACTGTTGTGGGTTTGCTATTGTCGTTTGTCTCTTTTGCTTTTTGTCTTTCTTTTCTGTGTCTTTTTTCTCTTAAAAAAAAGAAAAGGGAAAAGGAAACAGACATAAATCTGTATATATGTATATGTTAAGACAGCTAAAATGACTATACTGCTGAATGTATTAGTTATTGAGAAAGAACAGTTAATACTCATATGATTAGATCAATTTTACATGTCTATGTCTATTAATATAAACAACCGTGTTGAAGGTAATGATATGCAATATTGCAACCATTGTCAAGTTCCTATCATCTTGTTTTGTAAACCTATAATGTTACTGTTTTGGATTTGCTGTTGTTGTTTGTTTGTCTCTTTTGCTTTTTGTCTTTCTTTTCTGTGTCTTTTTTCTCTCAAATTAAAAAAAAAAAAAGAATAATGGTTCCAGATTTGCAGAGATGAAGGGAGTAAACATGGTTATAGGGAAGAGCAGTGAAGTACAGAAATTACATAAGGTGATCCAACAGGCCACCACATGCAGCAGTTAGGATATCCCCATTTTTCATTTTTTTCTACAGTAAATGACAATGAATTCTTTACTAACTGATTGATCACCAAAACCTTCAATCAAAAGCAATAGCAGGAATAAATCAGTGCATATTTTTAAGAGAAAATAATGACATTTGATTTTATTTATGGTGTGGAGAAGGGAACTTGGCTGATGAGACAAGTGCATTGAATCAAAGAGCAAAACTACAGAAATCAGTTACAGAGCAATTACGTGGCAGCCACACCCTCTTGGGCAGTTGGGGATCTAGCGCAGAGCCAGCCTCTAGGGCTAAAGAAACAGAAAAATCCTTGTTTCAAGGTTCATTTAGTGTTTGAGATCAGATCAGGAGCCCTGCAGGAGTAAAGAAAAAGTTATTGGAGGTTGCTGATCCTTCTTTCCCTAAATCTCAGGGCAGAAAATGGTGTCTTCATGAGATAAAACAGCCTGATTTAAAAAACACTACTGAGCCCAGCTTTCTTTCTCAATGAGAAAATGTTCTTTCCCCACATTCATCTATGGGTTGAGGTTGAAAGGTTAAGGCCCTATTCCCTGTAGCCAGCATTTCAGTGCAAAGAGAGCATTTATATTCTGCAGCCCATCCCCTTGAGAGAAGCAAAACAGGAATATTACCTATTTATTGAGATTGTCGTTGACCTGAAATGTAAGGAGAACAGAGAATGCATTTAGCTATTGAATCCACCTTAGATGCTGACAAAAACATTCCCATTCCACCTTCCATTATCCCCACATGAATCTGAGTTCCTGAAAACCTCGTGCATCTGGTGGGCTTAGAACCCAGCTTGGGGATTACTCTTTCCCTCATCTTTGTTTTGACAGTTTGATGTCAGTGGTTCCTAGAACTGTGTAGCATTACCTTTCTGTCTCATCCCTCATCACAGTGAAGGGACAGTCAGGGAAGAGACAAGCCTCCGTCCCCGGGCAGCTTTTCCTACCTTTCTTGCTCCTTATGTGCAGGACGATGCCGACTGCAAGGAAGATGAGCCCCAGCGCGAAGCCCCCGACTCCAGTCAGCTTCTTGTTCCGGGCAGAATCAGACTGAACCTCTGGGAAAAACAGAACCCAGTGTTACTTTCACCTCCTCCGGGAACATCCCTGTCCATGTCCTGAGATCCTGGAGCCGAGTGTGGAATATCAGCATGAGGCAGTGAGAATGAGATCTGCTAAGTCCCGAGTTCCAGACTCAGGCTGGTGACTTCGACCAGAGGACAAAAGGTGACTCTGCCAGCTGCCTCTCAATACAGGCAGAACAGCCTGAAAGGCTGACAGAGAGAGCAGCGTCTGTGTGTGAGGTCAGTTCAGGAGAGTCCCCAGAGTTTCTGATCATCAAATCCTCATCACCTTCTAGGTCAGGGGCAGTGCAGTCTCCATTTCCTGAAGCTCAGAACTACCCTCAGGAAACAGTGTGTAGCTACAGCTCCAGTGTGTAGACAAGAGGAGTGGACCTTGGAGCTGGTGTGTTCCCTGCTTCTCAGACTGTGGCTCTGTAAGGTCACTGAAGGTGGGAAACTCACTCCACTCCACAGTGACAGGGCTCTTCAGGCTGGGGTGCTCCACGTGGCAGGTGTAGACGTCTCCCTGCTGGGGGGTCATTTCCAGCATCACTAACATCTGGAAAGTCCAGTCCCCATTATGGATCAGGTCAGTGGACTCAATCCCAGCTGTTTCCTCCTGTCCATTCAGGAACCATCGGACCTCAATGTCACCGGGGTAGAAATCTGTCACATGGCAGATGAGCTGGTTGTGGTGCCCCAGGCTCCCCTTCTTGGCAGGGGACACATGTACTTTAGGCTGGACTAGGATTGGAGGGAAAAAAGGAATGACATCAGACATTATTTCTGAGATACTTTCATTAAAGAAGTGCTTTCTAGACATTAAAGGCACAAATGTCATAAATAGGTTAGCAGATACTGGTTGTACTACAATGATGGAAATAGATCCTCCAATGGAATATGTATGATCATTAATGACATAACAAAGAAAATTTGGAGCAAGACAAAAGCAGTTAGTTTGCTATACATTTAGCAGAAATTATAACTACAAGCCATTGATTACCAATAATAGTCTTTTGAAAAAGAATGTTTCTCCAGTTTCCAAACTACCTATATTTTCAATGCTCTATTTTTAGCAAAAGGACACAAAATTGCCTAAACAGTGTAAAGTTAAGACACATGGAAAGCCGGGCGTGGTGGCGCACGCCTTTAATCCCAGCACTCAGGAGGCTGAGGTAGGCGGAGCACTGTGAGTTCGAGGCCGGCTTGGGCTACAACGCAAGCACAAGGTCGGCCTGAGCTACACAGTGCGACCCTGCCTCAAAAAACCAGGGCCAGGAGTTTGGCTCAGTGACTTAAGCACCTGTCTGGCAGGTGCGAGGTCATGAGTTCAAGCCCTGGTGCCACCAAAAAAAAAAAAAAAAAAAAAAAGACACATGGAAAACAGTATTCTCTTGTCTACCAAATTACATCACAAAAATTAAAAGTACAAGACACAAGTGTGACAATGATTTACTTTCCAGATAGCCTATGTATTTTATTTCCCCTTCTTCCCAAAATCCCATGATTGATCTTCATATTTACAGTAATATTGTGTTTCCTGGAAAATAAGACCTACCCTAGAAACAAGTGCTACCATGATTTTAGAAGACACTAGAATTTAGTTAGTCTTTATATTCAGGGAATCAGTGCATACTGAAACCTACTATCCCAAGTCCTATCTGTTTGACTTTTAGGAATTCCAATCTACTGAAAAGTTTCTCCTCTGCAGTGTCTTTCTTATTTGCTTGAGATAATCCATATGTAGGTGTTGTCTGTACCTCTCCATCTCTCTGTTTGATGTTCTGAGGTTTCCTTAGCTGCTTCTTTCCAGGTCACTCTTGCCTGATGCTCATATGTGAATTTCCATGCTGCTTGTGATTTAATAGTCCTACTGACAGTGAGTACTTTTGGGTCTCTGTCACCAGGACATTAAGTTCCTCCCAAGACCAGAAAAGATCCACTTGCCTCAAGAGAAAGCCTATTCAGTAGAATTTTCCTCTTCAGAGCTTCTAGGTGCTTAATAGCTCAGTTTTTTCCCCCAAATTTATGTTTCCCAGATAGGACAAACACTTTGAAGTGGGACAGGGTCAGGTAAAAGATTGTTTCTAAACTATACTTGGAACTATTTTTTCTTTAGCAACTTGGTTTTGTGCCCAGATGTGCCCACCCTGCCAGCCTTCTTCCACTCCAGGTGATTTACATTTAGCCACACCTTTTATTTATGCATGTTTATAAACTTACAGTTCACCTACCAGTTCACCTCTGGTCTGAGTCGTAGTTTGTAACTTAGTTTAAACTGGTTTTCTTTTTGGACTCCTTGGTCTCATGTAAATCAGAATCTAAAGTAGCCTGTCTATTTTAAAGCCCAGAACATTCTGTTAGGAACTTTGCCTTGAGTACTGTGGGGAAAACATAGTCACAGATTAACCTAAACTTTTATAACCTTTAGTTACCCTAGGAGTTTGTGCTCTACTAGGCCACATGATTGTTTGTTCTTGAGGAAACCTTACAAATGCTTGTGTATAAGGAAATAAAAGCAGGACTTTAGTCCAGTGGACTCCTTCTGGGACTGCACAAGTGGCTTTGCTAAGATATATCCAAAAGAAGTACACATGATGACCAGGAAAGACAGTAATAGTCCCTGAGATAGTTAATCAATGGTTGTCCTGCATGTTGTCAGCATTTCCCAGCCTGTTTTTCCCTTACTGCCTATGAAATGATTGTCTATAAAAGTCTGGAGTAAAATATGAACAAAGCTTCAGTCCTAGAAGCTGTAGTCCCTTGATCCCATGCCTTTGTCTCTCTTGTTTTTCTTTTTATCTGCCACCCCTCATTGTGGGGACCTGTCATTTTCATAGAAACCAACATTTTAGCACCTGAACAGGGACCTGACAATGAATGGAGTCTTTGAGAGGTCATGAAAGGATTTTAGTGTTTAGCGGATAGGAAAGCATCAGATGGGTAAGTAAGCCCAGTCTCCAGGAATTTACATCAGGATTACATGGGAAATTCCCTGTCTCAACAAGAATATATTCAGGTTCTTAAAACTTTGTTGAAGAGCTTGGGGGTTAAAGTGAAACCACAGTCTTTCACTGAATTATTCACCTTGATATGGAAACATTGCTATTGGTTTGAACCCAAGGGACATAATGTTTTAGATTTAAAGTAATTGAGATTGGTAATTAAAGCTTTGAAACATGCTTATTAACAAGGGAATTCTATTCCTTTATATGTTTGGTCTTTATGGAATTTAATAACTTTGGCTCTAAAACCCACACAGTCTGAACTGGAACAGGAAATTTTGCCTGATGGGGAAAATGAAAAGGGGAGGGACAGTTCCAATTCTGAATCAGATGGAGATTTTACTGCTTCAGAATCAGGGACTAATTACAGAGGAGACACTAGAATTTAGTTGGGGGGTAGTCTTTATATTCAGGGAATCAGTGCATACTGAAACCTACTACCCCAAGAGAAGGTATGGATCTTTTGGAAACCTTTCTGCTACACTAAAACCTACCTTATCATGGCATATTAATAAACCAGTAGAATCTGACTTTTCTCCCATGTTGCCTCTTGTGTCCCAGGCCTATTCTGTGGCACTGTCAGCCCCAGGATATGATAACCCTTTTTTTGATCCACTTCAAAACGCTAATTACAACACCAATGCCAATGACGACTGTAGTGAAGGCTTTTGTTCAAGCAAAACAGGAGGGTGATTTATGCTTGTCAAGTTTTTGCTATATGTCCAGTTAGTGCCACCCAATTGCCAGGAGATCAGCAAAATCCTCAAGGTTACATTAGCTATTGCTATAATCCACTACCTTTTAAAAGAATTAAGGAAATAAAACAAGCTTGTGTATCTCATGGGGTAACTTTTCCTTAACTCATGGTTTGATTTCAGGATTGGCTCAGTCTGAACGTTTGATTCGGTGGGACTGGGAAATGATAGGGCATATGGTTCTCACTTACATTGAACTTCTTCAATTTAAAACTTCGTGGAGAGATGAAACGAAATTGACTACTTGACACAATGGACATGCTAATCCTCCAATCTCTATTTCTGTCGACCAACTCACTGAGTCTGAGACTGGTTTGGAATAAATTGAAAACTACAGTATAATGATATTGTTATTGTTCAGACAAGGGTGTGTCATTTAGAAGCATGGGAAAAGGTTGCTTTTCTTGGTCAAACAGTTCCATCAGTGGTCAAAGTAGTCCAAAGTGCCAATGACCCTTACGTAGAGTTTATAGCTAGATTAACAGAAGTTCTTAAAAAAATGGCTCAGCCAGATTTGAGGAGTCTGCTTTTGCAAATGTTATCTTTTGACAACGCTAATTTGAAAATGCAAAAGGGCATTATGATTTTTAAAATCTCAGGGAGCCGCTTTAGGTGAATATATTAAAGCCTGTCAGGATATAGGGTCAGAAACCTTTAAGGCTGGGTTACTAGCAGCCACAATAAAAGGGACTGACCCATTTGCTCCAAAAACTATTAAATGTTTTGGATGTGGAAAGATTGGCCATATGAAAAAGGAATGTAGGGTAGGAAAATCAAGAGCAGGAAATCAAGATCTAAACCAGTTATACTCTTAGTCTTTCCATCATCCCATTCTTCTACAGCTATATTATGGCAAGAAGAAGCCATGTTAGAATGGATTCTTCTTCCATGCAAGGAACAAAAGTGGCTCACTACCTACATGCACAAAATAGGTTTAATTGTGTAGAAGGGATAATCTTGCTCAAGGCAGTTACCAGGAAAAGACCCCATATCTGTTATCTTTTTCTTTAACAAAACAGCAGATAGATCATGCTTTACAAATGAGTGAACAATGAAAAATCGGTCTTGCTGATTATACAGGAAAAACAGACAATCATTTTCCTAACTCTAAGTTGATACAATTTCTTAAGTGGAATAACTGGATTTTACTTAAAATTGAATGTTCTGAAACTACAGCTGAAGCAGACACATTTTATACTGACGGTAGTAGCAATGGAAAAGCTGAATATGTGTGAAGGTTTTCTAAGGTGTGGCAAACTCCTTTTCATTCTGTACAAAAAGCAGAACTTCAGGCAGTTACCCAAATTTTATTTGATATTCTAAAATCAATTAATATTGTTACAGATTCCTAATATGTTTGGTTCACAGTCAACCATATAGAAATTGCCACTTTGTCTAATGATAATGACCTTGATCAATTGTTCTGTCAACTACAAACTCATATTTGTAAAAGAGATTTTCCTATTTTCATAACTCATATCCATTCTCATTCACAACTTCCTGGCAATATAGTTAAGTATAATAATGAAGTAGATCATCTTGTTGTCTCTTCACAAACTTCTTTAGCCTCTCAATTTCATACTTTAACTCATGTCAACACTAAAGGTTTATGTCAAAAATTCCCTCAACTTTCTATTTAATAGGCTCATGAGATCACTTTTTCTTGTCCTACTTGTGGTATGCTTAATAATCCTACTTTGCAACCTGGTACCAATCCTAGAGGATTACAAAGTAATGAGTTAGGCAAATTGATGTAACACATATTCCTGCTTTTGGAAAACTTGATTTTGTACATGTTATTTTTGACACTTATACTGGGTCTATATGCGCCTCTGCACAATCTGGGCAAAAATTTATACATGTTAAAAATCATTTGTATAATGTTTTGCCATTCTAGGTAAACCTAAAGCAATTAAAACAGATAATGGACCTGCTTACATATCCCATTCCTTTCAACAATTCTGTGCCTTGTGGGATGTTAACCATTATACTGGTATTCCTTATAATCCTCAAGGTCAAGTTATGGTTGAAAGGACACAAGCTACTCTTAAAGTTATGCTAGCACAACAAAAAGGTAGATAAAAAGATAAGAATTCACCATGTCAATTATTACATAAAGCCCTAATTAATTTAAATTTTTTAAGTGTTAGTAAAGACATATCTACTACAGAAGCAGAAAAGTTTTGGGTCACCACTGTTAAGGGCTGCCAAAACCAATGGGGCAGCCTATTTTTTGGACAATTGTCACACTGGACAATGCGAAAGGGGTATTGTTCTAACATGGGGTCAGGTGTTTGCTTGTGTCATTTCAGATTGTAGAAAAGGTGCGGTTATCTGTCAGAAGAATTAAACCTCAGAATGAGCCACAAAAGGGTCAGATTTGATCTGGATCCTCCAGTGGAAGAAATGAGAACAATGTCACTGCAACATTACCTCCAGATACCAACCAGCAACACTTGAAAAGCACAACCTCCAACTTGGGGATAATTCAAGAAGCTAATCCAAGAAGCCGAAAGAGTATTGAATTCTACTGGACAGGTGTTCTGTTGGTAGTATGTTTTTAGCCATGCTGATCATTATAGTCACCACAGTAGGTACAGTATCTTCAGAAAATTCCTCCTATACTTACTGGGTTTATATTCCAAATTCACCTGTAAATAAATTAGCAGGATGGGCTGATCCACCTGTACCCATCTATGTTAATGAATCTAGATGGCTTCTTGGGTCATATGATTTTAAAGCCAGGTGAAGAAGGCACAAAAATAGAAAATTACTGTGTAGGGACTGAAGGTCCACCTATCTGTATGAGCCATGGAGATCACTATTTAAAGACTGAACCCCAGGCTTGGTCATCCACAGTTAGTGATAGTTCTACTAAACATAGCCATATCTCTGTTTTTTTTCAGGCTTTGACTTTCAAAAGACACACTCTTGATAATATAGCCCTCCAAATCTCCCACTGTGCCATAAATACATACAAATTTTGAGTGGTTTTATTGGGAAAATTGTAGGTCCACCAATGGCCAAGTTTTGCTTAACACTTCCTGTGGAAGTGTCTTAGATTTGAGCCCTCATGGTTCTGCTCATGCTATATATTCACTGAAGGAGCTAAAATGGGATAAAGTAAATAATACTATTAGCACGACAGCTAATGACTCTGTAGTATGGTACAAGGGAGGCATACCTGAAACCCAAACTAGATGACAATATTGTCCTTATTATAACTCTTTATGGAAACTGATAACTGCATTACATTCTTTAAATGCTTGGAAAGGAAGTTATATCAAGTATGGAAATCAAACTCAACTTTCATTCACCATTCATTTGACTCATTATACTCAGATTTGCATTCCTTTTCCTTATGTTCTTATGATAGGAGAAGTATTATGGAAGGAGCCCAAATGTTTACTTACATGTGATAACTGTGGCTTTTATACTTGTTTAAATAATTCTATACCTTTTAATCATTCTAGAAAGAGCATCCATATTCTCAAAGAGCTGGGGTATGGATACCTGTTAATTTACAAAGACAATGGCAACAGACCCCTGCCATATATATGATTCAAAAATTTACTGACACACTTGTCAAAAGGTGTAAGAGATTTATAGAAATCCTCATTGCTGCTATTTTAGGCATTATAGCTATTACAGCTACAGCTATGGCAGCTGGAGTGGCACTGTATCAGTCCATACAGACCATTCATTTCATACAAATGTGGCATGAAAACTTATAGATAAGTTATAGCAAATGTAGCATTCCATTGATACAAAACTAGCAACTCAAGTAGCTGATTTAAAACAAGAAGTAGTATTGATTGGAGATTGTCTTTGTTACTTGTCTTTCTCATTGCTGGGACAAAGTACTTGACATCCAAAATGAAGGAAGGAAAGGTTTATTTAGCTCACAGTTTGTGGAGGTTTCAGTCCATAATCAGCTGGCTCCAAAGCAGGGTAGTAAAGCACAGGGGAAACACTTCAACTGGCAAAAGACAGAAGAAGCAGCAAGAGCAAAATTGGGGGAGGTGTAGCACTTATACCACCTCTGTGATCTCCTGTTGTACAGGCTGAGGATGTTTGCAAAGTAAGGACTCTGGCTCCCTGCTAAGTTGCTTACTTAAATTTATAAACTTCTCAAGTTGACACAGTGTATCAACCATGACAGAGATCAGTTAGTTGACAAAAACAAATACAACTTAAATGCGCTAGAATAGCTCTTCTTTTTTGTGTTACTCCTCATCGATATAATAATATATTGTACCCTTGGGTAAATGTTAAAAAACATTTAATACATTAAGGAAACTTATCTTTTGAGATTGGAAATTTACAGAAAGAAATATTTGAGACATTTAACAATAAATTAGAATTTCTTCAAGGAACTGATCTATTCAAAGCTATGAGAGAAGGAATAGAACATCTAAACTTCTTAAAATACCTATAGTTTTTTTCAAACCTCTACTATTGTTCTATGTGGTATTATCATTGTCCTTTGTTTGTTCCTCATCATAGTCTGGCAATGCTCGAAGATGCTGCAAAACAGGAAGAAGAATTGCAGATAAACAAACAGGGAATTGTGGGGAAAGCATAGTCATTGATTAATCTAAACTTGTATAACCTTGTTACTCCAGGGAGTTTATGCTCTACTAGGCCACATGATTGTTTCTTTTGGAGGAAATCTTACAAATGCATTGTGTATAAGGAAATGAAAGCAGGACCTTAATCCCAGTAGAATGCTGCTAGGACTGTTGCATCTAAATAGTGAGAAACACAGAAGGCTGAGGTCTTGAGAAACAAGCAAGTCTATAGATGCCAGCAGATGACTGAACAGCTAAAAGGGGCTGAAGCTGTCGATGAGTTTTTGTTCTCCTAACTTCTATACAGTTTTATGGGGTGTAGGTAGTTGCTGAAGCTGGAAATTGACCACATGTGTGGAGCTAAAGCAAGGTCAGCCCTGAGAACACAGAGAGCTCAAAGCAAGCCATGAAAACAAGCTGTTCCAGCTCCAAGAAGGCAAGGGGCCCAGGCCAGCCAGGCAAGCAAGTTGCTAGACAGTGGGGTGAAAATTGACATCATCCTGCTGAGTATAAATAAATGTGCTATAGTGGTTGAGCAGTTCCTTTTCTCCCATCAAGAGAGAGGGCTCTACCTGATCTCAGCTTTCATTTCTTTTCTTTATTTTCTCATCTTCTCATTGGCCTTCCTCGTGGGAACATCTAGAGATGCGTGGGTCGTGGCAATAGGGTCACATTTCTTTGGTGCCGTAGTGACCACATTACACCACATCAGTTTGTTGGAATGTCACAAGACCCTTTTACAACCTCCTCCCCCAACATCTGGCCCATTTATCACACAGGATGAGGGCGATGGTCATTCTGACCTGAGTGTGGTAAAACTGTTCCTTATTGAGTTGGTTCTGTTTTATGTAATTTATGGTTAACTAGAATAGCAGCTCCTGCTTTTTTCTTGGTTTCTGTTGCATGAAGTATTGTTTTCCATCCTTTGACTTTCAGTCTATGAATTTCCTTTTGGGTTAGATGAGTTTCTTGTATACAGTATATGGTTGGATGTTGTTTCTTGATCCATTCTGCCAGTCTATTTCTTTTAATTGGTGAATTGAGGGCATTTACAGTAATGGTTATAAGACATATATATTGGTTTCTTTTTGTCATGTTATCTTTCTGCTGTTGGTTCTTTACCTTTCCTCTCTGTTCAATTGTTTGCCCTATTTGGTGGTTTCTTTCTGTTGGTGTTCTTGAAGTCGTAGTTATTTTTATGTCTATGTAGAATATCTTTCAGTTTTCTTTGCAGGATTGGTTTGGAGGTCATAATGTTCTTCAGCTGTTCTTTGTCGTGGAAGTATGTTATTTCTCCATTGATTTTGAAGGCCAGTTTTGCAGGGTGCATCAATCTGGGTTGGAAGTCGTTTTCCTTTAGGATTCGCTCCATGCTCTTCTTGACTTCATTGTTTGTGTGGAGAAGTCTGCTGTGACTCTGATGGGCTTTCCTTTATAGGTGATTTGTTTCTTTTCTCTAACAGCTTTTAAAATTCTGTTCTTATGTTGAATTTCTGGGATGTTTATTATATGTCTGGTGTGTAGATTTATTTTGGCTATGGCTAATTGGAGCTTGATATGTTTCACTTATCTATATGTCTATTTCACTTCCCATGTTTGGAAAATTTTCAGCTATTACTTCTGTAAATAGTCTTTTTATATTATTTGTGTTGTCACCTTCTTTTTCATTTACACCTACTAATCTTATATTTTCTCTGCATCATCTTGCAACTGTTTGTTATTTTCTGATTCCTTGTTATTTTTAAAAGATCTTCCCTTTACTGTTCACTAGTTGCAATCTTGTCTTCTAGGTCTGAAAGTCTATCTTTGCATTCATTGAGGTGGTTTTGCCAGCTTTCAATGGAGATTTTGATTTCCTGGATATCTCTTTGAATCTGTTTCATGCATTCTAGTTTTTTCTTATATTGTTCATTCAAGGTTTCCATCATTTTACTGTGCCCCTCTATTTTTTAAACTATGTCTTCTTTAGATGTGTTCAGCATTTCTTTCATTATGTTTATCATTTCTTGTTTTATCTGGGAGATTATTTCTGATCTGAGTTCTTTTATTGCTTCACAAAGTTGTTTCTTTACTTCAGTTGCTATCATTTCAGAAGTTTCAGGTGTATGGCTTACATTTTCTTCTATGTCCATGTCTCCTAGGCTTGTTTGGGATGGGCTGGAGGTTTGTGATGGCATTTTGCTCTTTCATTTGTCATTTTCCTGTATCCCCCTGGAGCAGTTGAATGCAAAGTCTCAATTGTTTTTTGGATTGAGGATGGCTGTCTGTACTGCAGGGAGTTTCCCCAGTTGAGTGGGGGACATTAGGCACCTTACTGGGCCCCTAGTGGCACTCAAAGACTCCCCAAATGGGGGGAGTGCACTGGGTGGACATTCAGCACACCCCATGTGGCTCACCAAAGCTCCCTGGCTGCTTGAGGTCACTGGTCAGGGCCCTACCAGGTTCTGAGTGGTGCACCAAGGCTGAACAGTAGGCAGAGTACACTGGGCAGGACTTCAGCTCATGCCATGTGGTTCACCAAAGCTCCCCAGCTTCTTGGGGTCTCTGGGCGGGGCTCTACCAGGTTCCATGCAACATACTAAGGCTGAACGGCTAGGTGGAGTTCACTGTGCAGGCCTTCAGCTTGCACCACGCAGCTCACTAAAATTACCCAGCTGCTTGGGGTCACTGGGCGGGGCCCAACTAGGACCCAAGCAATGAACCAAAGGTCCTAGATTGCTTGAGGATGTTAGGTGGGGCCTTACCAGGTTCTGAGCAAGGTCCTGCAGCTGTACAGTTGGGTAGAGTTCACTGTGGAGGCCTTCAGCTTGTGCAACTCAGCACATGGCGGCTCCTGGCTACCTCAGAAGTTGTATTCTCTTAGGACTTGAAATACTTCACTCCAAGCTCTTCTTGCCTTGAGAGTTGTGTTGAGAAATCTGCCATGATTCTGATGGGCTTTCCTTGATAGATGGTCTGCTTCTTTTCTTTAACAGCTTTTAATATTCTGTTCTTGTGCTGAATTTCTGGGATCTTGATTATTATGTATCAGATTCATTTTGGGTATGGCTAATTGGGGTTCTATATGCCTCACTTATCTGTATGTCAGGTTCTTTTTCCATGTTTGGGAAATTTTCTACTACTTCTGCAAATAGTGATTTTATGTCACTTGTGTTGCCTCCTGGTTTTTCATTGACACCAATAATTATATTACTTTTCTTTGTGTCACCTTGTAGCTGTTGAACTGTTGTTTCCTGATATTTTGTTATTTTCAAGAGGTCCCTCCTTTCATGGTCACTAGCTGTGATCCTGTCTTCAAGATCTGAAAATCTGTCTTCAGTTTCATTCAAATAATTTTGCCAGTTTTCAATGGAATTTTTGATTTCCTAGATATCTGCTTGAATCTGTTTCATGCATTCTAATTCTTTCCTGTACTGATCATTCAAGATTTCCATCCTCTTCCTATCAACATCTATTCTCTTATCTATGTCTTCTCTAGATTTGCTGACCATTTCCTTTAAAAATGTTGACATTTCTTTTTTAACCTGAGAGAGTATTTCTGATCTGATTTCTCCTATAGCCTCATGGATTTGTTTCTTTACTTCAGTTGCTATCATTTCGGCAATTTCGGAAATGGGTATGTCTCCCATTTTTGTTTATGTTGATGTTTCTGGACTTGTTCTGGGTAAGCTGGAGGTCTGAGATTGCATTTTGCTTCTTCATCTTGTCATTTTCCATTTCAAAAAAATTTTCTTTTCTTTTCTGTGGTGACGCTTTTGAGTTTTTTTGTAGTAGGTAGCTATATTACTAGTAATTTGTAATAGCTAAATCTTTGAAACAACCCAAATGCCCATCAGTCGCTGAATGGATAAAAAAGATGTGCTATTTTTACACAAAGGAGTACAATGGAGTACTACTCAACTAAAAGAAGGACAAACTCAAGTTTTTTTTTTTTTTTTTGTGGCACCGGGGATTGAACTCACAACCTCACACCTGCCAGGCAGGCCCTTAAGCCACTGAGCCAAACTCCTGGCCCTGGTTTTGTGAGGCAGGGTCGCACTATGTAGCTCAGGCCAGCCTTGTGCTTAGAACTGGCCTAGAACTCACAATGCTCTTCCTACCTCATCCTTCGAGTGCTGGGATTAAAGGCATGTGCCACCACGCCCAGTTAAACTCAAGGTTTTTATAGGTAAATGGATGCAACTTGAGACCATACTCATAAGTGAAATAAATCAGACTCGCACGTGTAAACATCATATCGTCTCCTTAGTGTAAAAAACTGAAAGACTAAATAAGACCCAAAGTGTACAATAGATATTGTGAAAGTGAAAGGGGAAGAAACTGCTCAAAAGGAAAGAACAACTGGGATCAGGGAAAAGAAAAAAGAAAAAAGGGAAAAGACATATATATATTATCTAATTATTATATTATAAAGGAGTACTATATTTATATTATATTATAAAGACATATTATCTAGTATTATCTAATATTAATATTTAATATTGATTAACTTAGTATTATCTGTATTATCTATATTATCATATATATGTATATACACTAAATAATTATACTACTAACCTCTGTTCATCAAAAAGAATGCTTTGTTTTTTGGTATGGGAATCGAATTAAGGACCTTGTCTTGCCAGGCAGGCCCTGTGTCACTGAGCTATATCCCTGGGCCAAAAAGAATGGTTTATACTTTCATTGTTTGATCATTTTTTTATGCCTATATCTTGTAATCTGAGCAACTACTTTGAAGATAACAATACACAGTATAGTAACCATTATTCTCCTATTGTGTTGATTTGAAATTCTGTATCATTGTTTTTATTTTTTATTTTATTTTTTTCTTTGTTTTAAAATTTAAAAAAACCACATTTCAGCAAGGGAAAAGATTTCCATGTGTTCTAAGACTGCCTTGTTGAACGTCCACAAAACATCTGCTCAGTTACTTCTAGAATTTTGCTATCTACCTTAGAAATTCCATAGCTTTCATTTTCCTCCTCATACATGGCTAATTGCTATTCCTTTGACAATAATGTTTTTCTTATTCCGTCTCTCTGATTTGAGTCCCTTTTCTTTCTAATCTATTTAACACACTGAAAGCACAACTCTGACTTTGTCATTTCCTGTTTTAAAAAAATCCAGCTTCTTGTAATGCTTACCTGATTTCATGGGAACCATGAAAGAACTAATTAAAACACAAATCAATAAATCCTTATTCAAAGTTACAAAAAAAAAAAGAAAGAAAAAGGAAAAGAAGAAAACTATGTCAATGCAATTAGAAATGAAAGAAGTGAAAACACAACCAACCCAGTGGAAATCCAGAGAATTAAGAAATTACTTCAAAAATTTATTATATTCCAATGAGTTAGAGAACTTTGAAGAAATATGGAGGAATTTCTAGACACCTATGGACTATCAAATTGAGCCAAGAAGACATAAAAATTCTGAATGGACCAATAACATGAAATGAAATAGAGGCAGTATTAAAAACTCTACTAACATTTGGAAGCCTAGCAACTGATGAATTCAATGGAGAAATCTACCACAATTTCAGGAAAAATCTAAAGTCAATACTCTGCAAACTCTTAAATGACACTGAAGGAAAGGACTAATGTTAAACTCATTCCTGTAAGCTAGTATTACCCTGATAGCAAAAGTGGAAGAGAACTCAACAAAAATATAAAACTCCAGGCTAACCTCCTTAATGAACTGTGTTAACCTGAGAAGTCTAGAAGCTTAACTAAGTAACTCAGCAGTTCTACATCCTGGGGTGTAGAGGACATATCCTTACCACTCTAGGATGTTCATTGTGTCAACTTGAGAACTTTAGAAGTTTAACTAAGGGACTCAGCAGTGAACCAGGGTCTTCACTTTGTAAACATCCTGAGCCTGTGCAAGAGGAGGGTGGGGAAATGATGTGAGTGCTACACTCACCAGGGGGGTGGGTATCCTGCTTACAATATAAGGGAGGAAAAGAGGCATGCTCTCCTCCTTCCCATCGTGCTTTTGTTGCTTTTTCTGTCTTATGCCACCTTGAACTGCTGCCCCTGAGCCATGCCACCCTGCCTTGGAGTCAGCTGATTACAGACTGAAACCTCCACAAACTGTGAGCTAAATAAACCTTTCCTTCCTTCATTTTGGGTGTTGGGTATTTTGTCTCAGCAACTAGAAAAAAGTAACCAGGACATGAACATAGCTTCAAAATACCTTAACCAGGTATGTGGAAACAGATTACCACAAATTAAAAAGATCACACATCATCAGTTGGTTTCACTTTGGTTTTTTTTTTTTTTGTGGCACTGGGGATTGAACTCACAGCCTCATGCCTGCCAGACAGGCGCTTAAGCCACTAAGTCAAATTCCCAGCCCTGGCTTCACTTTGGGAATGCAAGGTTGAATGTATGTAAATCAAAAATAAATCAGTAAGCCACATAAATGGAAGCAAGGATCAAAGTCAAATGTTCATATCAATAGATACACAAAAAAAGACTTTGACAAAAGCCAGCATTCAGTCATGATAAAAACAAGCATAGAAGAAGTCAAACTGATGAAGGCCATTGATGATAAACCCACTGCCAAAATCATAAAATAGAGAAAAACCGAAAACTTTCCCTCTAAACTAAAAATTAAGACAATAATGTCCACTATCACTACTGCTTTCACTATAGTACTTGACACTTTAGCCAGAACAATTAGTCAGATGAAAGAAATAAAAGGGACACATACAGGATAGGAGGAACTCGAATGTCCTCATTCCTAGGAGTCAGTGCTTCATGCTCTTTAGGCTCTATCTCTTTAGATGTCCTTATCCCACCCAGGCCATGCTCCTTCCAGCCTGCCTCTTCCATCTATGAGAAAATACACCATGCCTCCGTTGGACTACTGTCTCCCCATGGGTGTTTCTTTTCCCAAGGTACTGGGAGAGGTGCTGTCTCCTTATTCACGATTACATGATTCTTTATGTGGAAGACCCAAAAAATTGCATCAAAAGTTTCCTGTAACTAATTGATAAACTCAACAAAGTACCAGGACACAAAATAAATACACAGAAACCAATAGTTATCCTGTATACCAACAATGAAACCATTAAGAAAGAAATCTGGTAAATAATCTCATTCATGGTAGCTTCAAAAAATGAAATGCATATAAACTAACCTAACCAAGGAAGTAAACAATCTCTAAATTAAAGCTATAGTATTCAGAAAAAGGAGATGAGAGAGCACTCAAGAAAACATAAAGACATCTCCTGTTCCTGGATAGGCGGGACCAATAATGTCAAAATGGCTAAATTACCAAAAATGACATCTAGATTTAATGGAACCTGAATCAAAATACCCATGGCATTCTTCACAGAACTAGAAACAAATCCTAAAATTTATATGGAGTTAGGAGAGACCTAGATAACCAAAGCAATCTTGGGTAACAAGAGCAAAACAGGAGGTATCACAATCCCAGATTTCAAATTATATTACAAATCTACAGCCATATAAATAGGATGATACTGGCCCCAAAACAGAATGTGGATCAATGGAACAGAATAGAGGATGCAGAAACAAACCAGGCACATTCGGCCATGTGATGTTTTACAAAGGGGCGCAAAACATATGCAGTAGACAAGATGGCCTCTTTAGGCAAATGATGCTTGGAAAACTGGGCATCTGTATGCAGAAGAACGAATTTAGATGTGTACCTTTCACTCTGTACTAAAATGAAATCAAGAGGGATAAAAGACCTAGCTATTAAAACAGAAGCACTGACTCTACTGGGAGACAAAATAGGTTAAACTCTTGAAGACATAAGCATGGGCAAGAACTTTCTGAACAGCACCCCAGTCCCACAAGAAATAGCACCAAATGGCAACTAACGATATTACATAAAATTAAAAACCTTTTGCAAAGCAAAAGAAACATCTAGTAAGTGAAGAGACAACCTATAGAATGGCAAAAACATTTGCCAGCTTCTCATTAGATGACTAAAACCGAGAATATTTAAAGAAATAAAAAAATTAGCCACAGTAAATAAAAGACCTCTCCAAAATCAGAAATGGAAATGAATATACACTTCTCAGAACCATGAATGGTCAATGTACACATGAAAAGATATTCAGCATCTTTGGTTACTAGAGAAACACAAATCAAAACCCTGACTTTCCCTTTTACTCCAGAAAGAATGACTATCATCAAGAACTCAAAAAGCAATAAGAGTAGAAGAGGTTGCGGTGAAAAGGAACCCTTCTCCATTGTTGGTGGGAACAAAAACTGGTAAGACCACTACGTAAATCAGTACAGAAATTTACTCAAAAACCTCAAAAGACAAGCCTTTCCTGTGAGTCAGCACCATGTGAAGGCCACTGTGGAGAGAACCAGAGGCCAGCCCCTTCTGGCGTGTGGGCTGGGAGACAAGAAGAGCCAAGGGCCCCCTGCCCCAAGAACTGGCTGATCTGGAGAAACACAGGCTGTGATGATTGCTATTGAGATAAAATGCAACTTAATGCTTGTAGTGTTTAGTATTTCACTGACTTTGCAGGCCTAAAGCCAGGTAGTCTGATCACCTACTCAGAGGTTAACAACATGCAATGTAGCATCTATGGGGGTTCTCCATCTGGAGGTGGTAGTCATTGTTGAATCCTTATTGTCTTGCCTGTATCATTTTCATTGTTTTGCTGGGTTGGGTTTTATTCTGTTTTGTCTTTTTTTTAAATTTTATTTTAAAGATAGTAAAATCCAACAAAGCACAACAGACCAAAGTCAATCAAAACAAAGGAGTAGAACTGGTATAGAACTTCAAAGCAAGATACTAGGAAAACAATAGCTACTATAGTATATCTCGTTATCTTCACAATAGTTGACCATTCCATCAGGTATAGTAAAATCAAACCAAAAACAAAACAGAATAAAACCAATAAAAACAGAGTATGAAATAAAGCAAAAAAATTTAATCAGAATAAAGCAAAACAATGAGAACAATATTAGGCCTCAAAGACAAGATGGAAGGGAATCCTCCATATTTGCTACAGTGCACACTGTCATCTTCCCAAGAGACACTCAGACTGCCGGCCCCAGGCCTACAAAATCAACCAAATAATACAAGCATCTAGTTGCTCCATGTACCTTTGTGGCTATCAACTTAGCTGGTTCTTCGAACCAGCAGGTTGCTTATGGGGGGAAGTGGGCAGGGGTGTCCTTGATTCTTAGGCCGTGCACTCGTAAGTGTACGGGAGGTACAGATCTTTCTCTTCCTGGAGTCCATACTGGTTGTATGCCACTCACCAGGAAGGCAGTCTAGTTGTCTTCTGATTGGAACCCCCCTGACCTAACTTATTCTGTTTTGTCTTGTTTGATTTTGTTACAACCAGTGGCATGGGCAGCTATTTCAAACATAACAAGATATATTATGGTAGCCATTTGGATTTACTATTGTCGTCTTGAATTCCTATATTGTGTACCTTGTTTTGTTTTTATTGGTTCTATTCTGTTCCGTTTTGTTTGATTTTTGCTATGCCTGAGGGTACGGGCAGTTATTTTGAAGACAACAAGAGGCGTTATAGTAACCATTGTTGATTTCCTATTATCTTGTTTTGAAATCCTGTATCACAGTTTTGTTTTGATTGGTTTTATTCTGTTTTATTTTGTTTGGTTTTATTCTCTCTAAACTAAAAATTACAAAAAAATTGAAAAACCCTCAAAAGAGAAATTCTGTTTGACCCAGTCACATACCTTCTGGGTATCTTTCCAAAAGGAATTAAAGATACCATATTACAGTGATACCTGAGCATCCACTGGTGTAGCAATGCTCACAATATCTAAATTTTGGAAATGAGTCTATGTGTCCATTAACAAAAGAACCCATAAAGGCAATTTGTACACAACAGAGTTGCACCTGGCCATTGTTATGGTTTGTGTCTATGGGGACCCCCAAGCCTCATGCAGTCATGGAAGCAGCTGAATCTAGCATTTGTGATTGGTTCATTGTCTAGCGCTGGGATTGGTAGCGTGGGTGCTGCACCCACCTAGGGGTGGAGCTGGCATACGATATAAGGGCAGGAAGAAGGCTATCTTTTCCCCTTTCGCTCTTGCCATTTGCTGCTGCCACAAATGGCTGCCCCTCAGCCATGCCAACCTGCCTTGGAGCCAACTGAGTATGGACTGAAACCTCCAAAAACTGTAAGCTAAATAAACCTTTCCTTTCTTCATTTTGGGCATCAGGTATTTTGTCTCAACAATGAGAGAAAAGTAACCAAGACAGCCATGAAGAATAAATTTTCTCATTGGTGGGAAAATGGATGCACCCTGAGTTCACAATGTTAAGTAAAACAAATGAGACCCAGAAGCTTAAGTATCACATAGTTTCTCTTATATGAAAAACCTAAGGTATAAACAATTTAAAAGGCAAACAAACCCCAAAAACAACAACAACAACAAAAAACTAGGTGATTGGCAGATGGGAAGGTGACCCAGGGATGGGGAAGGAAGAGAAAGGGTGGGAAGGAGAAAGAGGGTTAAAATGAAGTAAGTATATGTACTAACTCCTCAAAATGAATACATTCATGATGTATCACAAGCAAGTACCAATAAAAACAATTTTTAGAAAAAGAAAAAAGATAAAAGAAAATAATACCGTGTAGATTTATATTCCCACACACTACTGGTAGGCCCTGCAGTGGTTGCCAACCATATTTTCTGCTTTGGACGCGTTTTCACCTAATTACTTCCACAACTTCCTAAACTCAGTCAACTTCAACATGGATGGAGAGGAGCCCCACATGTCAGTCCCAAATCCCTGCTCCGGGCTCAGCCTGCAGGGACCACTCTCAGCCCAGCGACCCGCCCCTTCCTGACCCTGCCCCACCTGCCCCTGGCCCGCCCGGCCCAGCAGACGACCCGCTCCCCTGTGCAGGCTCAGTCTGCCCATCGGGTCCTCGCTGTCTCCTGCAGCGCTGGGACTCGCCCCGCCCCTTCCCCGCTGCACCTCTGCTCCTCGCGGGCTTCCTCTCACTGCGCCTCCGTCTTCTCAGGTGGTCGCGTCCGGTGCTGTCCACCGGAGACCCCACCGTTCTCCCCTCCCCTCCGGCCCTTCCTCCCGGCTGAGGGTCCCCAGGTTTCTCCGTCCAGCGTCCGCGCAGCCCTCGTCCCGGACCGGCGCCCCCTCCCCCAGCCCTGAGGTCGCGCTGTCCCCGCCCGCCCGCGGCCTCACCTCGGCGCTGCACGGTCAGGGGGGCCTCCAGCTCGTAGTTGTATCTGCACACCGTGTCCACCGCTGCGTGCCTCTCCTCCAGCCGCTCCTTCCGGCCGTTCCAGTACTTGGCGTCCGGCCGCCCCAGCTCGGTCACCGCGCGGAACTCGCCCACGTCGCTGTCGAAGCGCACGAACTCCTCGCGGTTGTAGATGTATCTCTCCACCACGCGCTGCGTCCCGTTATGCGCGTAGCATTCCCACCGCCTCAGGTACACGTAATTCTCTGCGGGGAGCAAGGGCGGCGCTAACCGGTGCCCAGGGTCCCCGGAGCCCGCGACCCGCAGGCCTCGGGACCCCACCCGGATCATGAGCCGCAACCCCTCTCACAGCCCTGAGGCCGCTTCACAGGCGCCTGGACCCGGCGGGAGGGGCAGCAGCTTTGTGTTCTGGACCCCGGCTACCCCTGACCACGGTAAACCTGTCCCGCCTGGACCTTCCCACGCGGGGCTGAGTCTGTGGGCCTAGGCTGTCCCTGAACCTTTCCTCTCCCCCTCCATCCCTTTCTTTTTCTTTGAGACGGGGTCTCACTAAGTCCCTGAGTTGCTAAATTAGTTGCCCAAGCTATACTGGAACTTGCAGTCCTCCTGCGTCAGCCTCCTAGAGTACCGGGATTACAGGCGCACATCACGAACCTTCCTAGGCCCTGGTTTTCTCATCCCGACATGGGAGGGTTTACCGAACAGGTGCCCCCCTGCCCAGGAGGGTTCAGGGGCTTTGGAAAAGGGAGGGCGTGCTGAGTCAGCGATGGTTCCGCAGCTGGGGCAGCTGGAGCTACTTCCCGCGGTCCCGGGAGGAGCAGGGCCTCCTCAGAGAAGGAGCAGGGGCCGCGGGAGCTGGGAAGGCACGGCCAGGCTGTTTTCTCCGTCAGGGGACCCGCCTGACCCACTGGGCCACACCCAGCTCAGGTGTCCCCTCCTCCAGGGAGCCTTCCCTTGCCTCTTTTCTTTTCCACTGCACTGCACTCTCTTCTGTGTCACTATCTTGAATCACCCGGCTTACTCTTTTTTTTTTTGCGGCACCAGGGATTGAACTTACAACCTTGCACCTGCCTGATAGGCGCGTAAGCCGCTGAGCCAAACTCCCGGCCCTGGTTTTTTGAGGCAGGGTCGCACTGTGTAGCTCAGGCCGGCCTTGCGCTCGCGTTGTAGTCCAAGCCGGCACGCTCTTCCTACCTCAGCCTCCCGAGTGCTGGGAATTACTCTTTGTTTTGCAGGCTGAGAATTAGACATAGATTTCCTGCCAACTTTCTGACAGTGAATGTAAAGAAAGGCTGCCCAGCCTGAAAGATCGGGTGTGTTTTCACTGTTCTCAAGCACAGTTATAGAAAGACCTGACCTCAAAAGGCGCGGAATGTGAGGTCATCGCTAGCAGAGACCTCCAGAGCTGGACATCCTTGCTGGAGACCCAGGGGCACTGATGCCGAAATTTCCACATGGAGAACAACAATCTCTGTTACTTCATTGAAAAAAAATCAGAAATTTCAGTGCCAAATCTGATCGATCACGTAGGTTCGAGGCCACACCAAGTGCACAGGTGTGGAGCGCTGCACATGCGCTGTGCATAGGAAGCATGTGCGATTCTCTCTGTGCCTGGCTTTTCTTAGCAATTTTACTTGGGGGTAGAAATGACAGAAGAGCAGGTTCACAGGGAAAGACTGGAGTGCACAATAAGCTTGTGCAGGAGGCCAGGTGAGGTGACAGGGCCTGGGGTGTGGCCTGAGGGGGGCGGGGTGTGAGGTGAGGGAGGCCTTAGAAATCGCACATTGTCTCCCAGGTTCAAAGCTTGTGGTCCCCACGATTCTGGTTCCTTACTGGGGTGATCTCTTTATCCCCCAGCCCCACAGCAGGGGATCTCAGCCATATCCCCCTGCTCTCTCCTGCCTTTCCTGTCCTGTTTAAGGTTGGAAATCTGCACGGAGTGGAGCAGTATGAGGGGGCGTGTAGTCCGCCCGGCTCACTCTCCCTACATCCCCACTGCTCTGGAAGTTTTAGTGAACACTTGTTCTGGGTAGGAAGTGACCTGCAATGCTGTTCACACGCCAGCACGTCCTCATCCCAGTCCTACAAATGTCCGACCACCCCTTGTCCCTCCACTGCTCCCCTCCCACTGTCCCTTGCCCCTCTCCACTCTGTTCCATCTTTGCGGTTTTCTTGCCCATTCCCGCTGCCTGTTACCCCACAAAACTACTCTCCCCATGGGACAGTGGCGCTGCCTCCCCGCTCCTGCGGGCCTTCAGTGTCCTCCACACACCTCCAGGCCCTTCCCCCGGCTGCCTCTCTCTCCCAATTCCCAGGATGTTGAAGGCACAGTTCCCGCTGAGCTGTGCTGCGGCCTGGGGCTCAGTGCCCTCTGAGACCTCCAAGGGCAAGTGTTCCCTACCCTCCCAGTAGGTGAACCTGAGGTAGCAGCAGAGGCCTGGGGTTTAAGGAGCTGCACTCAGGAGGCTGAAATACAGTTGCCCAAGGGAAATGAGGTGAAATGAGGACAGTGTGTCCTAGGTGTATACTAAAAGGGCTGTGGAGGGAACTAAAAGAAGAATCTATGAAGGAAGGGGGACGTCTATGGAAAACTGAGATAGTTACTTTACAGCTGTTCCTCCTGGGGTGCTGGGTATAAATTTGGACTAGAAATTAAGAAGCAACCTGAGAAATACTGGCTCACAGAACTCCTGGTACTGTTCTAGCCACGGGGAGCAGCCTGAGGAAGAGGTCTTTCCTTTAGTCTCACCTTCCAGGCTGCCTGATCATCTCAGTCCCTTTCCACAGCCCCCACATCCCCATCTCATTCTTTCTACATCCCTCATCACTACGGTGCCTAATCAAGCTCTGGGAAGGCTGGAAGAAGCCCCCTCAAGGAGAACGGAGTCAGAGCAGAACCACAGCCTGTCCCAGCCCCTTTCTCTCCATCTCTGTCCCACAGCGCAGGCTGCTTCTCCACCCTGGGAGCTTAAAGCCCTGCTGTCCCTGGGCACTGAGTGGGCAGGGTGGGCTGAGTCCCTCAGGGCTGGGATGCAGATGTGAGGAAGCCCCAAAAGCCGTCTCATGTCTGGAAGCCTTGTCCCCCAAAGTTATCCCAGACCTCTTGGCCCATAGTCCACAAGAAGCAGACACATCACCCCTTGGCACCTGTGCCCTGCCCACTGTGCCTGTGTCCCCGGGAGAGAACCGATTGGCTGGATGGAAAGAAGGAGGTGGACTTGATTCTCTAGCTGGTAAGGAAGGACTCAGGGATGGGCCGAGAGAACCCACAGCCCTTCTCAACGTCCTGTCCCCGAGCAGAAAGCCCCCAGGCAGTGATTCCCTGAGCCCGGCCCCCAGCAGTGGCTGCTCTGCTCTTACCTGGAGGGGTCCTGCTCTGAACCACCGCGCTGCTCAGCACCAGCAGTGCCATGGTTAGGGCCGCTATCCAGGGAGCCTCAGGGACCTGTGGAGCCATCCTGGAGTGGAAACTGCTGGTGAACAGAGAAAGTAGTTGTCAGGGAGTGAAGGATTCACTCAGTGGAGCTCCAGTGTGAAGTATCACAGACCGTGAGTCCAAGTAGACTCCCGAGACCTGTGATTGGACAGACTCTGAGAAAAGAACCAATGGGCACAGAGCTTTCTGTGGGTCATCACTCACTGGGCAGAGGGTTAGTGTGAAAGGTCTGGCAATTAAGTGTATGTTACACTGAAGGTAGTAGAAGGAAGAGAGCAATATCAGCTTAATTATGTTTGTAAATCATGAGGTTTAGAAGATCACTGTTTCTTTGATCTAAAAGTGCTCTCTAATATTCTGTCATTTTGCAGCCGCTGCTCCTGAGTCCAGACATCACAAATGAGTGCCCTGATGCCTGCCCAACATGCACTCCTGGTTCCTTTTGGTTCTAAGCCCAAAAGGCCCGTCTAAGGACCAGCTGACTGCAGATCTCCTCAAGGAAGAACAGGCCCCCATGGCATGGCCTGTGACATCAGTATCTTAATGAAGGACTTGGTACATGGACTTGCTCTTGCTGATATTTTGAAGGGAGAGATGACGGATCTGCAGCATGGCAGCCTTTTCCTTAGAGCACTGAAAACTGTCTCTTGCAAAGACTATAATGTTACTGTAAATTTCAAGCTGGCTATTACCACAGCTGGGGCACAGCAGCATGAGGGAGAATCCGTCTTAATTTGGTCCAGTGTAATGTGGACATGTTCAAGTTCATCTTTCCTGATGTTGTAATGCACAGCCCAAACTGTGAGTTGCTTATTGTTTCCAGCCCAGTGGATCTCTTGAGTTATGTGGCTTGGAAGGTAAGTGGCTTTCCCAAAATCCTTGCTATTGGAAGTGGTTGCAGTCTGGATTCAACCTGGTTCTGTTACCTGATGGGGGAAAGGCTGGGAGTTCACCCACTGAGCAGCCATGATGGATCTTCAGGGAGCATGGAGAGTCCAGTGCTCATGTGTGGAGTGGAGTGAATGCTACTTATGTCTCCCTTAAAAATCTGCACCCCAAATTAGGCACTGATGGGGATAAGGAGCATTGGAAAGAGCTTCACAAACAGGTAATTGCCAGTGCTTATGGAGTGATCGAAGTAGAAGGCCACACATCCTGGCCCATGGGACTGTCTGTGGCAGATTTGACAGAAAGTATAAAGAAGAATCTTAGGAGGGTGCATGCAATCTCTACCATGTTTAAGGGGCTCTGTGGAATAAAGGATTATATCTTCCTTAGTGTTCCTTGTGTCTTGAGACAAAATGGGATCTCAGATGTTGTGACAGTGACTCTGACTTCTGAAGAAGACGCCGGTTTGAAGAAGAGAGTGGATCCTCTGTGGGAGATTCAAAGGGAGCTGCGGGTTTAGTCTTCTTGAGTCACCATGTCACTGTCTGGGCCATAGGAGGATTTAGTTGGAGGTGGTGCATGTTGATCTCTTCTTCTGATCTGTGGTAAAGCAGTAATATTGATATGGTCTGGGAAAAACTTCAGTCTCTCAAAGTTAGAAATACAAATAGTTCACAAATCCCCACAGTTCGATCCTGATGCCGGATGGTACTTAACTTGTATAGTCCTAAATTGGCCAGCCTAAAGTTCCCCACTGACACCACTGGCAATGTCACACAGGCTCCAGGTGCCCTTTGAGCCAGATACATATTACTGCATTATATAACTTCACCAAACAGGCCTAATCTGATTGCTTCTCAGGTGGTGGCATCCTGGAGTCCAGTGCATGAATTCAATATTTCATGTCTTGTGTATAACTGTTTTAAGGATTTTATTTTGTGTGTTATATATATCAGTCACGTATATTGCCATAAGATATAAAAAGAAAGATGAACCTGTGAACAGTGCAACCAATGAAGTGTTGTACCAACTAAAATCATCCAATAAACCTTGAACAGTGAAAAAAACTCATTCTGTTGGTTGGTCTCTGGGGATTATCATTCACCCAACCCTGAAACTTCTGCACACCCATAGGACATTGGATGGGTCAAGGGCTGTCTTCGGGTGTAAAAGGCCACAGAGTATCATGATTTATAGAGACATTAGAGGGCCAATCCTAGAACTCAGAAACAGTCCCGAAACCTGTCTGTCTTGTCTCTCCTCAAAGGTGGTCTTTAGAACTATCACATCCATAATTTTTTTTCCGGAGGTCCGTACACCCTGAGAAGCACAGGAACCCCAAGGTGTCTCCACAGGACATCAGCAGGGTGAGTGGCACTCAGTCTAAGGACCTGACATGGCGTGGGGGGTATTCACAGCTGTGCTACCAAGTAAGGAATCAGATTGAAGGCGATCACACTGTTTAGGTCTTCAATCTTGTTCTTTCTGTGGGACTGATATAACCTGTTTGTACAGCAATGTTTTAACTTCAAATGAGATAAATATATCTGAAATTGCTTTGGAATACTAAAGTCCTTACAGAATGCAAATAGACTAGTGATGAAACAAAAAACAAAATAAAACATTCTGTCTCCTCCAAAACACCTGATTTTTTGTGTTCATCATGAATATTTTCACATATTTTCAAAGAGTATTATACTTTATTTTTTTATTTTAAAGTTAGTAAAATTCAACAAAATGTAACAGAACAAAGTCAATCAAAACAAACCAGTAGAAATGGTACAGAACTTCAAAGTAAGATACTATGAAAACAATAACTACTATAGTATATCTTGTTATTTTCAGAATAGTTGACCATTTCAACAGGTATGGTAAAATTAAACCAAAAACAAAACACAATAAAACCAATAAAAGCAGAATATAAAATAAAGCAAAAAAAAATTAATCAGAATAAAGCAAAACAATGAGAACAATATTGGGCCTCAAAGCCAAGACAGAAGAGAATTCCCTATATTTGCTACATTGCCTACTGTCATCCTCCCAAGAAATGCTCAGGCTGCCGGCTCCAGGCCTGCAAAATCAGCCAAACAATACAAGCATTTAGTGGCTTTATGCACCTTAGTTGCTATCAACTCACTCCCCACTTTAAAGCTGATAAGTGCGATTCTATCAGACCACAAATTCTAATAATAAAATGTCAAACTGACATTATTTTTATAGATACCAAAATTTAAATAAAATAGTGGCATATAAAATTTAAGAGAAGACAACAATTATATAACATAAGGAATCTATTAAGAATGGGGAGTCGCTGGGGGCCTGGGCCCTGCACGGACCCCCGGAGGAGAACCAGAATGGGCCCATTTGGGCCACAACCCACTGGGCCGGCGCAACACCGGTGCGCGGGCTTGGAATCAAGAACATCCCCCCCCCACCAAGCAACCTGCTGGTTCTGAGGTCTGGGTAAATTGATAGCAACTGGGGAACATTGAGCAACTAAATGCTGGTATTTTTTCGTAGATTTTGTAGGCCTCTGATCGGCAGTCTGAGCATCTCATTGGAAGATGACAGCAGGCAATGTGGCAAATATGGGGGACTCTCTTCTGTCTTGTCTTCAAGGCCCAATGTGGTTCTCACCATTTTGCTTTACTCTGATCATTATTATTTTTCTTTTTTTTGCTTTATTTTATATTCTGTTTTTATTGGTTTTATTCTGCTTTGTTTTTGGTTCAATTTTACTACACCTGTTGGAATGGTCAGCTAGTCTGAAGATAGCAAGATATACTATAGTAGCTATTGTACTCACATTATCGATCTCCAAAGTTCTGTACCAGTTCCACTGCTTTGTTTTGATTGACTTTGTTCTGTTATGGTCTGCTGTATTTTACTATCTTTAAAATAAAAAAAAAATTAAAAAAAAAGAATGAAGAGTCAGTATAGAACTGTAGAATAAAAGTGAAGTTTGTGAATAAAGTTAAATTCAATGTCTACTTGTCATTTATCTGCTATAGATGACTAGTTCACTACATAGCTTCTCAATGTGTGGAATTTATTTTTAGAATGAACATTAATAAGATAGTCTTTAAATGATGATTGAATCAGATAATACTTGTAAAGCATTAAAAATAACATCTCTCTGTACTAAAATGTTAATACTTAACTATTGCTCATGCAAAAGAAGGCTACCACCAAATGAGATAAATATGTTTGTTATTACACTGAGTGTTAAGTGCTTTGTACTCTTCCATGTGAATACCAGAGAAATGCTTCAAAGTAAACATATCTCAAATGAGGTAAGAAAAGTGACTTCTTAAATATGGTAAATAAAATATAAAGCAAGAAAATGAAAACCACTTGTAACAGGAAAGCATTAGAAAGTTCCTAATAAAATAAAATCAGTGTACAGTTCCAGCTACACAGGAGATTAAAGGAGGAGGATCAAATGAGGCTAGGAGTTCATGACCAGACAGGTTAGCAATCTTGTCTCAAACAATAACAACAACACCACAAAGATTAAAATAAAAGTGCCCATTATTACCATGTATAATGCTGTATTAAGTATTCTTATATTAAAAGAAAATAAAGTGAATAGTAATTTATTATTTATTTAGTGGCACTGGGAATCAAACTCACAACCTCATGCCTGCCAGGTGGGTACTTAAGCCACTGAGCCAAACTCCCAGCCCTAAGTTTTTTAGATAAGGTCGCGCTATGTAGTTCAGGCCTGCCTTGAGCTCACATTGTAGCACAAACCCGCCTCAAACTCACAATGCTCTGCCTACCTCAGCCACCATGCCCAGTTAATGACTAGTAATTTAAAGAGAAAAAAATGTTATGTTAGATAGCTTACATACCAGGAAAAAAAAAAAAAAAAAAAAAAAAAAAAAAAAAAAAAAAAAAAAAAAAAAAAAAAAAAAAAAAAAAAAAAAAAAAAAAAAAAAAAAAAAAAAAAAAAAAAAAAGAATAAAAAAAGAAAAAAAGAAACCTAGATAGTAAGAACTGTAGAAATCTTACTAACAAAGGTAAACAGGAATTAAATAGCATTTGAATACCAATTCTATTCAAGTTAATTAAAATTTATCATAAAAACGATAAAACTTCTATGTAAAAAGACAAATGGAAGATAGTGCAGATAGGTGGGTCTAAAAGAAAGATTAATTTTATTAGGTAGTGCATTTATCCTTAAAAAGCAGCAACATATTTTCATAAACTTGATGAAATAACTTTAAATTCTTTAGAAAAATAGTGGACAGAATGTTAAGGATAATTTAAATGCTTTGGATGAGGATTACATATGGGGATTCAAGAAGACATATACCAGCACGATATAGAACATTTGCATCAGAAACATGCACGATTCAAGTCTCAAACTCTGAAAACGAACTATCAATTGCAGTTACTTGGGTCAGGCTGGCTCCTGAAAATCCTCTCTGTTCCAGCGCTCTTTAGGCTTCTGTTTACCTAGCAACAGAGAGCGTCAGCCCTATAGCTTCTCTGATTGGTTAGGGCTAACCATGCTGTTTCCTCCCCATCCTTTTTAGTTATTTTCAGGCTGTAGAAGCCCTCAGTTTCAGAGCCCTTCTCTGTCCCCTCCCTGCCTCTGGACCTCTCCACTGTTACTTTCCACACAGTTGTCAACTGTAAACCCCACGACGTGTGCTCTAAGGAAAGAATGTTCCGGAACAAAGCTGTGATCCTGCGCACCTTCTCCCTAGCTTTCCTGCTGAGTCTCCAAGGAGCTGTGGCCATCAAGGGTGAGTGCTGAGGAGGTGGGATAGGGTCTGGGTGAGAGGCGGGAGCAGAAACCAGCTAATTGCTTAGGAGGTTTTAGGGACTTATTATTTTCCTCCAAGTCCTTCTCTGCTCCCTCAGGTGAGGCTCCTCTCTGTCCCCCTTACTCTAATGGCTATCTCAGACAGAGCAGCCACAATTTCCTAGGCATCTATTTCATTCTGTCCACATTTGTGCCTCACAAGAACATTCAATGAACATATTATTCCATCCACTTTAGCGATTAAGACACTAACACTCAAAATGATAGGTACATTAGCCAAGTTTGTACTACAGGTCCATAAGCGGAGGTTCAAATCCAGATTGGATTCTGAAGCTCATACTCTGCATTCCCAGACTTCTCCACATGGTGACTTTCTAACGGAACCTTGCTGGGACCTCACACCCCAATCTGTCCTGGACCTTCGACCCTGCTTTGTGTGGCTGCTTTTGAGGGGCCTGGAGGTGATGGTTCTCTGTGTCAGAATTTCAGGGGGAGATTTCTAAGACAGCTTCTGTATTTGTCCCTCTCTCCCAAGTTCCTGTGTCTCTCCCAGGAACTTTGCAGCTGATTTTCATGCCTTCTTGTCTCAAGACAGCAGCATTTCCTATTGTGTTAATCTTGCAATCTGGGTCTTGAGAGACCCAGGGGACAGTGACTGCCACCAGAGTTCTAGACTTTGGATAACCACAAGTTCAGGCAAGGATCATAAATCACTTTTGTTTTTATTTAAGAGAGAAAAAAAAAGACACGTATAACAAAGACAAAAAGCAAAAGAGACAAAACAAATGACTAGAGTAAATGCACAACAGTAACATTACAGGTTTACAAAACAGGATGGTAGAAACTTGACAATGATTGCAATATTGCTTATTATTATCTTCAAAATGGTTGTTTATGTTAACAGATATAGACATGGAAAATTGATCTAATCATATGAGTATTAATTGTTCTTTTTTTTTGATTTTTTTAAATTTTATTTGAGCGAAGAAAAACAAAACAAACAAAAACTACAACAACAACAACAACAAAATGACATATATAGTAAAAACAACAAGCAAAAGAGACAAGCAAACAACTAGAGTAAATACACAACATTGCAGGTTTACAAAACCGGAAGATAGAAGCTTGACAATGGTTGCAATTTGCGCATCGTTATCTTTAAAATGGT